>CM033646.1:51256900-51429038 GCA_019512145.1 Engystomops pustulosus | reverse complement strand
TAAGGTATGCCATCCAATCCCGGGGAGCTACCCCCAGCCGCCCGGCCCAATGCCTGTAGTACCTCTTCTACCCCAATTTCTTTATCGAGCGCATCCTTCGCTGTCTCTGATAGTTGTGGAATATGTCCTTCTCCCAAGAATACCATTATTTCCTCTAGTGAGGGTGAATTACAAGAGGTATAGAGTTCCTCAAAATAACTTGTAAAGGTTTCCAAGATCACCTCTGGTTTAACCGTGTACCCACCTCCTTGTGTTTCAATACAATAAATGTGAGCTTTTTCCCGATTATCTCTAATTAGATTAGCCAGCATCTTCCCAGAGGCGTTTGCCTGCAAGCCTTTTTTTCTGGCCTGGGCGGCAGTTTTCCTGTCTGCCTGGTTTTTTAGCAACTCAATATAGCATAGGCTGGATTCCTCCCAAACCTGTCTATTTGCTTCTGTACCCCCCCCAAAACCCCCTCCCCCTACCATATGGTCAGTCCCTTGGCCTAGAGTAGAGACCCTCTAAGTCGCAGTCCCAACCTCTCACCTAAGCATTCCCCCACCCCACACCCCCCCAAAGCCGCGTCCCTGTGTACCCGAACAGCTTCCCAGCTAGCATATTTAATGTACAGAGCTATTCAACCATTCCATTACGTCGTTGGGATCATCAAAAAACAATGTTTTCTCTTTCCATATCACCTGCAACCGGGCCGGAAATAACATGGAATACTGAATTTCCTTCAAACGCAACTTATTTTTAACTTCAAAAAAGCCCTTCCTTTTCTTTTGGGTATCCACAGCATAATCTGGAAAGACCTTGATTAGCGCGTCCCTGTGTACCCGAACAGCTTCCCAGCTAGCATATTTAATGTGCAGAGCTATTCAACCATTCGTTGGGATCATCAAAAAACAACGTTTTCTCTTTCCATATCACCCGCAACCGGGCCGGAAATAACATGGAATACTGAATTTCCTTCAAACGCAACTTATTTTTAACTTCAAAAAAGCCCTTCCTTTTCTTTTGGGTATCCACAGCATAATCTGGAAAGACCTTGATTAGGCGACCTTCATATTCTACTTTCCCAATTTGCCTCATTTTCCTTAGGATCACATCCCTGTCCTTAGACATGACTAGTTTTATCAACATTGTACGAGGTGTCCCACCTGGAATAGGAGGTCTGCTAGGGACCCTATGGGCTCTCTCTATAAATGAGGGAAGAGATGGAAAGTCTTCTCCGAGGGTTCCCACAAGCCACTCCTGCATGAATTTAATTGGGTTCTCCCCTTCTACCCGTTCGGGAAAGCCTATACACCTCAGATTTGACCTACGTGATCTATTCTCAAGATCCACGATTTTCTTCCTCTGGTCTTCAAGCAATCCTTTGACCTCTTTCATTTCCCCCTGCAGTTTAACCACTCCATCTTCCAAATCTGAGGTTCTTGTCTCAACCAGATCTAACCGTTCTCCCTGTTTATGGATACTGGATCTTAATAGCCCCATTTCTTCTTTAAATTGGCCAACCTCCACAGATAGAGTTTTAATAGCAATATTACACTGCATAACAGCTTCAAAGATTTCTGTCAAGGTGGGAGTAGTTCCCCCTTTCATCACAGGATGTTGCGGCCCTTCTATTTCATCTGCCTTCTCTCTCTCTCCCCCTTCAGTAGTTAACTCCTGATCTTCCAGACTTTTATCTACTATATGCGGATCGGGGGGGCTCCCCCCCAGTGACAAGCCCTCCATCTCAGCGGAGGATTCCATCTGGGTAGATTCCCCCGCCCAATCCCGCCCCTCAGACCTCATTTCTACCCCAGATGTTTTTGGGGGAGCTACAAATTTGTCTAGCTTCTTTCTAGCATTGTCGCGTACCTTTTCCACTATTTCCCACGAAGAGCCGGAGAGTCCAATGCAGCGGAGTTTAAAGACCCACCGACCACCTATCATGGACGTCGGCGACCCTCTCCTCACGCCGCACGAGCAACTGCGGTTTCCTCGTTTCAGGAAGATGCATCGCAGGTGGCGTATACCTCGTGGCTTCAGAAACAGCGGGGGAGTCTCAGCATCGCGTGGCAGCCGACTATCAAAGGGTGGGTGGAAAACATCTCCCTGTGAACAGGTAACAAATGCCTTGTGGCTTCAAAGGCAACGGGAGACCCTCAGCATTTCGTGGCAGCCGACACACAGGGGGCATGTGGAGAGCTTCTCCCTGCGGGAAGGCATCACACGTGACGCGGCTTCGTGGAGCGCGGGGCGGCGGGGCGACGTGACATCACATCCGCTCACATGCTCCTGTTTCCCCTCTATTTTTAGTAAAAAAAAAAAAAAACAATGGGTCTTACCGACTAATTATAAACCTGAAGAAATTAAATAGGTTCATCAAATACAAACACTTCAAAATGGAATCGATAAAGTCAGCAACTCCCCTAATAGGTCATAATTACTTTTTATGTACGATAGATCTAAAATACGCGTACTATCTGTCAGGATCACCAAAAATATCTCGGGTTCGCAGTCCATTCCCCGGGGGGAAAAATACTTCATTACCAATTCAAGGCCTTACCATTTGGGATCTCTTCAGCTCCTCGTATTTTCACCAAAATTATGGTAGAGGTAGTGGCCCACCTAAGGCCCGATCTATCAAAATATAAAAACGGTTACGGCCGGCGGTAACCTCCGAGGCGGGAAATGGCGCCCAAATGTCCGAAATGCGACTTTTACACCTTTTTACATCACATAAAAAATGATCAAAATGTCGCACAGACCTCAAAATGGTAGCAATGAAAATGTTGCCTCATTTCGCAAAAAAAGACACCTCACACATCTCCGTGCACCAAAGTATGAAAAAGTTATTAGCCTCAGAAGATGGCAAAAAATTTTTTTTCTTTTTTGTACACATTCGTTTAATAATTTAAAATATATTAAAACACAATAAAACCTGTATAAATTTGGTATCACTGCGATCGCACCGAACCAAAGAATAAAGCTGAGGTGTTATTTTGAGTGCACAGTCAAAGTCGAAAAAACTGAGCCCACTTTTTTTTTTTTAATTTTTCCACATTTGGAATTTTTTTTCAGCTTCGCAGTACACGGCATGTTAAAATAAATAACATTACGGGAAAGTAAAATTTGTTGCGCACCCTGCGTCCTTAAGGGGTTAAGGGCTGTTCTCGTATTAAACCTCACATACATAACCCAGTCCCTTCTTGGGATCTCTCCCTAGTTCTAAATGTCCTCACAGAGCCTCCCTTTGAGCCTCTTGACTCTGTTAATATGAAAATTCTCACGTTTAAAACGGTCTTCCTAATTGCTATTACCACAGCACGCAGATTGGGCGAAATCCAGGCCCTTTTGCGCAGAGAACCCTTTCTAAGAATTTTAGACGACAAGATAGTTCTCAAACTAGATCCCCTCTTCCTCCCCAAAGTTGTGTCTGATTTCCACCGTAGACAGGAAATTATTCTTCCCTCCTTTTGTTCAAATCCTAAAACTGAACGTGAAAAAAAGTGGCAGACTTTAGATGTTAGGAGATGTGTTCTCTTTTACTTAGAAGCCACAAAAGAGTGGTGTAAGGATTCAAATTTATTAATCCACTTTGGGGGAAAGAATAGAGGGTTGAAAGCCTCAAGAGCGACCTTAAAATCCACCATCTCTTTCTGCTACAAAACCGCAAACACCTCCCTTCCGGGGGACATTAAAGCCCATTCCACTAGGGCCGAGAAAAGAGGCCGAGAAAAGGGATGCATCTCTGGATCAGATATGCCGGGCAGCGACATGGTCAAGTTCCTCGACCTTTTCAAAGCACTATCGCTTGGATATTGCCTCCCAGGAAGACCTGGCGTTTGGCAGGAAAATCCTGCAGGCGGTGGTCCCTCCGAAATAATGGGGTAATCTGGTAAGTCTCCAGGTGGGGGCCGTCATGGAACGTGGTGGAAATATGGAATTAGACTTACCGGTAATTCGGTTTCCACTAGTGACCATGACGGCCCCCGTTATTTCCCTCCCTTCCTTCCTTCCTTCCTTCCTTCTTGGAGATGGTTCTATGTAAATTTTTTTTTTTGCACTTGCATCCTTCCGGGTGGTACTTTGGTAGACACTGGTGTTGGGTGCTAGGGAGGAGCTTTTAATCTCTTGCAACTTCCTGTCCCTACAGGATATAGGAGCATCCTCCAGGTGGGGGCCGTCATGGTCACTAGTGGAAACCGAATTACCGGTAAGTCTAATTCCATATTTTTTTTATTTTAGCTGTTACCAGAAGTTTATGGCTTATTGTTATATACTGGAAAGCTGAAATAAATTCCAAATGTTGCGCAATTGACAAATAAAAGACAGCTGTGCCATTTGCTTAAGGGTTACACAAGGGCTGCGGAGTCAGTAAGCCAAACTTCCGACTCCTCAATTTCTCTAACTCCAACCCCACCAAAATGGTCACTGACTCCACAATCCTGATTTACTCTAACAGTTCCAACATGAGCAGGTATTTTTCCCCAGTACCCTTTCTCCTCTGATCTGTAGTGTAGGAGCTCAACTACTGAGCATGTACATAAAATGCAGCTCACATACATTTCAACTAAAAACCTAGAAGAGTGGTGTGCAACTCGTGGCCAAATGGCAATACTGTCAATAATCTGGTTGCTCTGGCCTGCAACCTGCTGACAGTCATAGTGCTTCCATAACTGATGAAAGTATTCTTTATTGTTGGAGGTAGGACCAAAATGGTCACTGACTCCACAATCCTGATTTACTCTAACAGTTCCAACATGAGCAGGTATTTTTCCCCAGTACCCTTTCTCCTCTGATCTGTAGTGTAGGAGCTTAACTACTGAGCATGTACATAAAATGCAGCTCACATACATTTCAACTAAAAACCTAGAAGAGTGGTGTGCAACTCGTGGCCAAATGGCAATACTGTCAATAATCTGGTTGCTCTGGCCTGCAACCTGCTGACAGTCCTAGTGCTTCCATAACTGATGAAAGTATTCTTTATTGTTGGAGGTAGGATAGTAGTGACTGCAGTTGACAAGTCCGTACTGCTCCTGGGTCATTTCCTGCGGCTCCACTTTATATTCCAGGACTAGTAGGTGTCAGCTGTACTGTACTGTACTGTACTCGTAAGCTCCTGGCACATTTCTTCCTTGGGTCCTGATGCTTGCACATACAACCGGTGTGGCAAAACAAGCTGAGTAGCATATGGAGGAGGGAAAAAGCTGTAGTATGGAGCCAGACGGGAGAGTATGTATTTTTTTGTCTGCTCTTGGGGTCTCCAGTATTGTTACATGTGAGATTTGGGGGTCTCCAGTATTATTAGTTGTCTGCCCTGGAGTCTCTAGTTATATTTGTCATTTCTGGGGATTTCTTCATTACAGGCAGTCCCCAGTTATATACAAGATAGGTTCTTTAGGTTTTTTGGTCTCTCTGACAACTGGATTTTAAAAATGTTGGGTTGTCATAAGAACCGGGATTAGCAATAAAGCTTAATTGCAGACACCTTTAATAACTGTTATAGGTGTTTATTGTAGCCCAAGCTTAAAGTACAGTAGATTACCAACATCCAGAGGTTCCTTTGTAACTAGGGGTTGTCTGTAAGTCAGGTGTTCTTAAGTAGGGGACCGCCTGTATTATCACTGTCTGTTCTGGGGTCTCCACTAGAGATGAGCGAACACACTCGTTTGAGCATTAGTGTACTCGCAACTGCTCGTTGCTCGGACGAATATTTCGCCAGCTCGAGAAAATGGCATCTCCCGCCGTTTTGATTTTTGGCCAGAAACAGAGCCAATCACAAGCCAGGAGACTCTGCATTCCACCCAGCATGACGGTACACTTACACGTCGATAGCAGTGGTTGGCTGGCCTGATCAGGTGACCCTGGAATAGACTAGCCCCTGCCCGCGCTGCTTGCATCATTCTCTGTCTGGATGCCTTTAGGGAGAGAGCTGCTGCTGCTGCAGGGATAGCGTTAGGGTGTTATATTAGCTTACTGTTAGGTAGGAGTGAGTCTACAAGAACCCAACAGCCCTTGTTAGGGCTAGAATATATATATATTTTTTTTCTTTGCTTGTGGCTGGGCTTGCTGGCACTAGTACAATATTGTGACAAATTTGCAGGGAGACTTGCGAACGTTCTATTTAGCTCTTCGTGAAACACATATCCATCTCAAACACCTAAGTGGGACAATTTATTAGGGGTTTGATTGTATTAGGCACAGTCTGCTTATTTTTTTTTTTTTTCTCTCCCCCAAAACTTAAAGTGACAGGCACACCACAAAATCCAGTTGTGTACTGTCAGTGTAGGTTAGAAACTAGCCATAGCAATCATCATCATCTTTTGTGGTAGCTGTGTGATTTCTTTTGATTGTTTTGTTTAAAAAAAAAAACACAAACAAAAGAACACAAATTTACAGTTTTACTTTTTAATTTTGAAAATGTTGAACCCTAGCGGTAGAGGACGAGGGCGTGGGCATCCAACTACTACAGGGGTCAGAGGCCGTGGTCCTGGGCGGGGTGAGACACCACCTGCTGATGAGGGAGCAGGGGAACGCCGCAGAGCTACACTCCCTGGGTTCATGTCTCAAGTTAGTGGTAGAGCACTGTTGAGCCCAGAACAGTGCGAACAGGTGATGTTGTGGATTGCGGACAATGCTTCTAGCCATTTGTCCATCAGTCAGTCTTCCACGCAGTCCACCCATGTCACCGAAATCGGCGCTCCTCCACCTCAGCCTCCTTCCCCCCCAGTCTGCCCCCTCCCAGGAAAATTTGGCATTTGAACCGGCATACTCTGAGGAACCGTTTTCTGGACCCTTCCCACAGTCACAAACCACTTGTCCGGTTGCTGCTGAGCTCTTTCCCGATGCCCATGTTTTCCACGGTCGCAGTCTGTGGGTGATGATGACATTGTTGACGTAGTGGAAGAAGTGTGTAAAGTAGGTGTAGGATGATGAGGAGGACACGGTTGTCTTGTCAGACAGTGGTGAAGTTGTTGTCAGGGCAGGACGTCCGAGGGGGGAGCAGAGAGGGATCGGAGGATGAAGGTGTAGGGTAACAGACCCAGCGGATTGATGAAGACGTGCTTCTGAGAGGAGGCGAGTCCGCGCAGAGAACAGGTTGGAAAGCAGTGGTGGGCCAGACGGAGACGGCCGGGCCAGAGACTGATGCATCAGCGCCAAATGTTTCACGTAGTGAAGCTCCGTGGCGAGGGCTTAGATTTTCGGGAGTCTGGAGGTTCTTTAAAGAAACACCGGATGACCGACGGACTGTGGTTGTGCACCTGTGCCCCACCAGGATCAGCAGGGGTTCCCACCACTAACAGCTTAACCACCACCAGTATGCGCAGGCATATGAATGCTAAACCCCCACTCAATGGAACCAAGGCCGTTAACCTCGGCCGGGCACCCCACTGCTCCTTCCCGTGTCATCTGCTGCCTCGCAGTCAGCCCCCTGCCAGGACCCTGGCCAACACCTCCCGTTCGAAAACCACACCTTCGACTCCACGATCCTCCACAGCATCCCCAATGTCTCCATGTGCAGCGTCCAGCTTCTATACCCCAGACGCTGGAACGCACGAGGAAATACGTGTAACTCACCCAGACGCCAAGCCCTCAAGTTCACAATCTCAAATAATCAGACTGAAGATGCTGCCCTATAGGCTGGTAGAGACCGAGGCCTTCGCAACCTCATGGCCGGCGGACGCCCTCGCTATTCGGTCCCCAGCCGCCACTACTTTTCCCGGTGTGCATCCCAGTCCTGCACCGCACGTGTCAGACAACATCATCCGTGCCCTGACCAACGCCGTTTTCTGACAAGGTCCACCTGACCACGGACACCATGGACGAGTGCTGACGGGCAGGGCACTATATATCGCTGCGGCACATTGGGTTAACTTGGGGAGGCTGGGACCGAGTCTGACCCTGGGGCTGTGTCATATACTGCCGAGGATTGGCGGGGCCACCTCGGTCACAGGTCTCTTTCAGGCTACTTCTTGCGAGTTGGGACTCTGGCGCAATGTGGCAGATTTTCATGCTAGGCTCCGTGGTACCCGCGGTTCAAAGAATTTATTCCAGCAGATTCGGGTACTCACTCTCTGGACGCCTGGTACAAGCAAAATCTTTACACTTTCATCCCTGAGAGGAAAGGAGTGTGAATGCATGAATACCAGCAGGCCCTGGTGCACAAGCTGAAACGTATTTCCCTTCTGACAGCGCTAGCGGCAGAGGGCGTACTTCTGCGGGCCAAGTAGCAAGGGAGAGTAGTTGAGCAGGCAGCTTGTCCAGCACTGGCAGGGGTACGCTTTACAAGGCCTTGCCAGTTTTATGTCACCCAGCAAGACACTGTGGACCTGTCCCCAGTCTCGGCAGAGTAGGGCTGATCTTTACAGAAAGATGGTGAGGGGTAGTAGCTGATCATTCCATCGTCCTAAATGATCACACAGCTCCCTACAACTACTGGGTTTCAAGCTGACATGTGGCACAACTGCGCTGTACCCTTGAGGTTTCTTGCCTCCCTGCCGCTCGCGTGTTGTCTGAGCGGGTTTCATTGCAGCTGGTGGCATTCATCACCGATAAGCGTACACGCCTGTCGACTGACATGTCTGACGCTTTATCAAGATGAATAAGCCTGGATTTCTCTGGATTCCATTCTCCACCAGGGTGAAAGAAGCTCAACCTGAATAATGTATGCACTCCTCCCCTCATTGTCCTCCTTCTCCTCCTCTTTTGTACACTAAGACAGAGGGAAGAACTGGCTATTTTTGCCAGGGCCAACTGGCTCTAGCTATAGTAGTGTATGTATTTTAATTTTTCTGGACTTACCCGGTCCTCTGTTTTAAACAATTTTGGGAGTGCCCACATACAGTCACTCAACTTATTCAATTTTTCTGGAGGACCACCTACGCTCCTCGGTTTGAAACTTTTTTGGACTGCCACATACAGGCACTTTCCAAATTTAATTGTCCTCCATAGCAGCCTCCACACGTCGTCTTTATAGCTGCTTCCACCGTTGTCTCCATTGCTACATCCACACATCATCTCCATAGCTGCTCCCAAATTCGTCCATATAGCGCTTCCATACATTTGTCACCTTAGTAAAACGAAAGGCTTGTGTCAGGCAGAATTTTGGGTTGTTTTCATGGCTTCCACATCAAACTTGTTAACTTTTGTCGCCACCCTGCTGTGTAATCCACAAAATATACGGCTAACTTTTATCACTTACCGATATTAATTTCAGCGCTTCTTGCACATCTGTTTACATTCCCTCACCCCGCCATAACCAAGCCAATTACTTATAAGAACAGTACTACACTTGATCTGGATACAAAGGTTCTTTTAGAGTGCTGTTTGTAACCCCCCCCCGCAGGCTTGAAAATTATAATTTTTTCAAAGTAAACGCTTCTGGCCCCCAGGCCCATTTTGGGTAGGGAGGAGCCCAGAGGCAGGGGCTTGGACAGGAGCCAGCTCATCCCAAGATTAGGCAGCCTCAGAGGCATCCATGCAATGCCCCTGTTGTTTCTGTCCATTTTGCCTCCACAGCATCCACCAATGTCTCCAGGCGCAACTTTCAACTTGTTTATACCCCAGACGCTGGTGCGCGCAGAGGAAATACAGCACATCATCCCCTTTAATCAACGAGCTTGTCAGACAGAATTTTCAGTGTTTCACCAGCATCATAATGGAACTCGGCTAATCTGTCGCCGCCATGCTGAGACCTGAATTTTCAATCATAGCAGCGCAATATGGATGCCCCATACTGTCACTCTTAATCATGGAAGTCTTCTCCATGGCTGCCTCCACATGTCGTCCCCTTATCAAACGAGCTGTGTCAGGCTCATTTTTCGGGTGTTTCACCAGATACGTTATGGAACTTGGTCACTATGTCGCCACCATGCTGTGTTATCGACTAAATATACTGTCAACCTTTTGTTCACATAGGAAATCATTTCAGCGCTTCTTGCTCACCTCCTTTGGTTCCTCTCTGCCACCCATTGGTTTGAAGTCTGAGTCCATTTAAGGTATGTCGCCGCTGCTTCCTCTGCATGCCGTCCCCTATAGTGTCAGGGTCAATTATTGGATGTTTTAGATGCTATCTAGCCTCATTCTGTCACTGTCATGGCCATGCTGTTGCCCATAATTTTGGCAAAATGGTGCGATTAAGCAGCCAGGTATCCATGCATGCTGCCCCTGCTGTTTCCTGTCCATTTCTGTGGTGTTCCATCATTTTCTGAGGTTTCCAGGTGTTTGGCCAAGCTTCCCTGTGCAGAGCCTTGGTCCCCTTGAAAAATGCTCGAGTCTCCCATTGACTTCAATGGGGTTTGTTATTCGAGACGAGCATTCGAGCATCGGGAAAAGTTTGTCTCGAATAACGAGCACCCGAGCATTTTAGTGCTCGCTCATCTCTAGTCTCTACTATTATTCTCTGCTCTGAATGCAGGATTTGGTTTCTGATTTATTATTATGGCATTTTTGCCGTATTGTATTGTTGGTTCATTTAAAGTGGTTACTGGTGCGACCCCTCAAATTAGAGCAGTATGACAATGGTGTCCTTAAACCAATAAATGTTATTCACCCCTGGCCTTAATCCTTAGATAGGAAAAAAATGTACATATAAGGGAAATGTTCATAATTTTTAAAATTTTATATATTTGTGTAGTCAGTCCATTTTATTACAGGTTTATAACTCTACAGCCCTGGTCTGCAAAGTGTGGTCCAAATATCACCTTTACAGGCAGTCCCCTACTTAAGAACACCTGACTTACAGACGACCCCTAGTTACAAACGGACCTCTGGATGTTGGCAATTTACTGTACTTTAATCTTAGGCTACAATAAACAGTTAAGACAGGCATCACTGTTGTCTGCAATGAAGCTTTTATTGTTAATCATGGTTCTTATGACAATCCAACATTTTTAAAATCCAATTGTCACAGAGACCAAAAAAAATTTGACTCGGTGTTACAATGATAAAGTATACAGTTCCGACTTGCATACAAATTCAACTTAAGAACAAACCTACAGACCCTATCTTGTATGTAACCCGGGGACTGCCTGTACTTCTAATTCTTTGGATCATTATGATGACAAAGATGCTACATTTCTAGTTTTTATTATTTCTTAACTCTTTTTAAAAATATTTTTCAAGAAAAAATGTATTTTTGCTGTATCCCTATAGTCAAAGGCCAAATTTTTCATACTTTGATTTGGCGAGCTGTGTTAGGTCCAATTTCTAGTGGACCAGCTGATGTTTGTGGGGACTTTTTAACCTTGTGATCACTTTTTGTTCAAACCTTTATGTGTTCTGTTTTGTATTAATTAGTTTTGTATGTTGATAGATTAGGACTTTTGGGACAAATGTTTTATGATTGTGTTTTGTATATTTTTATTTCTGTTCTGGTGATTTTTTTTTTTTTTTTTTATTATTATTATTTTTTTTTACTACTTTAACCCTAGGAGGTCTGATACTGCAATACTACTACTTCCGACCGGGTCTATTAAATATCCTTCTGTGACAGCCAAGAGATCCTCGGTGAGGATTCTGTCATAGCAACTTATCGGCACCTTCCAAATACATCACAAGGGAGCTCCGATCGATTCCCAGGCCATCAACTTTGACCATTGCAGTCAAACGATTAACACCCACAATCACTCCTGGCATTGTAAGAAGTGTAGATTTTTACCGTATTCGCCATGGAGAGCAGAAGAAGTGTGAAGAAATCAGGCAATACATTTTTGAGGAAGGTATCGCCTGATTTCTTCACTCTTCTTCTGGCATTGTAAAGCAAACACAAACCCTATGTGGAGAGGAGTCGGCCTATTAGCCCTATCCATACAGCCTTAATGACGCTGCGCTTTAATAGTAGGTTAATATTTGTAAATTTGTATTGTTCAATATTGCATTGTCTTTTAAAAATGTTACATTCTCCTCTTTGTCACTTACATTCTACTGCACATCACTAGTGCTTGACTGGTGACCTTTTCTGAACCTGTAAAGTTGTGATCACTCCTTTAGGCAATAGAAGGCTCATGGTGTGTCTCCACAGTTCTGGGAATTAAAATACTGACTACCCTGTCAAGTTCTTAGTGATTTATGATGTGCAATACTGAGACCGCGTTGGTACATCAGAACATAAACTTAAAGATTCTAGATTTTCTATACTAGAAAAGATTCTAGTATACCTTAAGTTTCTATTTTAACTAGCTGTAGCTCCCATCGTTGTCCGTGATAGTAAAGAACTGCTCTTGGCTACAACAAAATAGAATGGGTTAACAAAAAATATTTTATATGTATCTGTCTCAGACGGTCTCTGATCGTCTGTGTGGCCGGCAGTCTGTTTGAGTGACTGTCTGTCTATCTATGTGGCCGGCAGTTTGTTTGAGTGACTGTCTGTCTGTGTGGCCGGCAGTCTCTGAGCTCAAGTTTTGTTTTTGCACAGCTGTTTATACAATTACAGTTTATCTTTGATTAGTTTCCATGTGCAACTGGAACAGTTTTACCACAAACATTTCTGATAATCTCCCCCTATTTCTGGATCCCTATCCATCTTACCTCGCACATAAGTTGTCTTCCACCCATTGTCTGTAGTAGCCAATCAAAGCTCAGAGCTCATATTAATGACCTGTGGCAGAACAGCAGCCAATCACGTCTCGGCTTCCAACTGTCGCAGCAGCAGACAATGGCTTCTGTATATGGTGGTTAATAAGTGGATTTTGGAAAGGGTGGGGTAAAAATTTCAGCTCAAAACCTTGTCTAGGTCTGGACACTCCCTGAGTCACAGGCAACAACTGGGCAAAATTTGGTGATTGTAAATGCAGATTCCTTTAGCAAACGTAGATACAGTACATACATTCACATAAATCCAGATTTATATATTGGATAAATGAAATAGTCAATTTACCACAGCTGTTTATTTTTACCTGTACAATAAAACTTGGGGACAAAGTACAGTATAATTGCTTGATTCTTTTTTTCTGAATAATGTAATCTCCATTGATAAACATTTGAAACATTTTTGTAAGGGGCACACCATGCAGCTAGAACAGTGTTATACAAATTAACCAAAGTATCATAGTATATAATTCTGATAAAAAACGCAAGTCCATCAAGTCCAACCTTTAAGAATTAAACAAATGTTTTCCCCCAAAGCCCGTGATATATTTTTTTCTATCCATAAAGTCATCCAGGCCTCTCTTGAACATGTACCACATAACAACCTCCTGCGACATAGAGTTCCATAGTCTCACTGCTCTTACAGTAAAGAACCTTTGTCTATGTTGATGGTAGAATCGCCTCTCCTCTAGGTGCAGAGGATGCCCCCTTGTCCTGGTCACAGGCCTAGGTATAAAAAGATCTTTGGAGAGATCCTTGTACTGCCCATTCAGGTATTTGTACATTGTAATGAGGTCTCCCCTCAGCTGTCTTTTTTTCTAAACTGAATAATCCCAAATTTTGTAATCTGTCATTGTTTTCTAGTCCCCCCATTCCCCTAATAATCTTGGTTGCTCTTCTCTGCACCCGTTCCAGTTCTACTATGTCCTCCTTATATATTGGTGCCCAAAACTGTACACAATATTCCATGTGTGGTCTGACCAGGGATTTGTATAAGGGCAAAACTATGTCTTTATCATGAGAATATATTCCTCTCTTAATACATCCCATAATTTTATTTGCTTTAGCAGCAGCCGCCTGGTTCTAGTCACTAAAATTAAGTTTACCATCCACCAATATACCAAAGTCTTTTTCAGCTCCAGTTTTACCAAGTAATTGACTGTTTAGAACATAATTATGCTTTTTGTTTCCGTGTCCTATGTGCATAACTTTACATTTATCTACCTTTAACTCTTTTTAAAAATATTTTTCAAGAAAAAATGTATTTTTGCTGTATCCCTATAGTCAAAGGCCAAATTTTTCATACTTTGATTTGGCGAGCTGTGTTAGGTCCAATTTCTAGTGGACCAGCTGATGTTTGTGGGGACTTTTTATCCTTGTGATCACTTTTTGTTCAAACCTTTATGTGTTCTGTTTTGTATTAATTAGTTTTGTATGTTGATAGATTAGGACTTTTGGGACAAATGTTTTATGATTGTGTTTTGTATATTTTTATTTCTGTTCTGGTGATTTTTTTTTTTTTTTTACTACTTTAACCCTAGGAGGTCTGATACTGCAATACTACTACTTCCGACCGGGTCTATTAAATATCCTTCTGTGACAGCCAAGAGATCCTCGGTGAGGATTCTGTCATAGCAACTTATTGGCACCTTCCAAATACATCACAAGGGAGCTCCGATCGATTCCCAGGCCATCAACTTTGACCATTGCAGTCAAACGATTAACACCCACAATCACTCCTGGCATTGTAAGAAGTGTAGATTTTTACCATATTAGCCATGGAGAGCAGAAGAAGTGTGAAGAAATCAGGCAATACATTTTTGAGGAAGGTATCGCCTGATTTCTTCACTCTTCTTCTGCCATTGTAAAGCAAACACAAACCCTATGTGGAGAGGAGTCGGCCTATTAGCCCTATCCATACAGCCTTAATGACGCTGCGCTTTAATAGTAGGTTAATATTTGTAAATTTGTATTGTTCAATATTGCATTGTCTTTTAAAAATGTTACATTCTCCTCTTTGTCACTTACATTCTACTGCACATCACTAGTGCTTGACTGGTGACCTTTTCTGAACCTGTAAAGTTGTGATCACTCCTTTAGGCAATAGAAGGCTCATGGTGTGTCTCCACAGTTCTGGGAATTAAAATACTGACTACCCTGTCAAGTTCTTAGTGATTTATGATGTGCAATACTGAGACCGCTTTGGTACATCAGAACATAAACTTAAAGATTCTAGATTTTCTATACTAGAAAAGATTCTAGTATACCTTAAGTTTCTATTTTAAATAGCTGTAGCTCCCATCGTTGTCAGTGATAGTAAAGAACTGCTCTTTGCTACAACAAAATAGAATGGGTTAACAAAAAATATTTTATATGTATCTGTCTCAGACGGTCTCTGATCGTCTATGTGGCCGGCAGTTTGTTTGAGTGACTGTCTGTCTGTGTGGCCGGCAGTCTCTGAGCTCAAGTTTTGTTTTTGCACAGCTGTTTATACAATTACAGTTTATCTTTGATTGGTTTCCATGTGCAACTGGAACAGTTTTACCACAAACATTTCTGATAATCTCCCCCTATTTCTGGATCCCTATCCATCTTACCTCGCAAATAAGTTGTCTTCCACCCATTGCCTGTAGTAGCCAATCAAAGCTCAGAGCTCATATTAATGACCTGTGGCAGAACAGCAGCCAATCACGTCTCGGCTTCCAACTGTCGCAGCAGCAGACAATGGCTTCTGTATATGGTGGTTAATAAGTGGATTTTGGAATGGGTGGGGTAAAAATTTCAGCTCAAAACCTTGTCTAGGACAGTGATTTTAAACCTTTTTTGAGCCACGGCACACTTTTTATACTTAGAAAATCCTGGGGCACACCACCAACCAAAATAGCACAAAATGACACTAAAACTTCTAAATGTATTTTACTCACTCAGTGTGAAACCTGGGCCTGTTTCGATAAACACAAAAGGGATATCCTAGCAGGAATGGTGGAAAGACACACACAAAGCTCTTCCTCAACAGTTCTCAGTTTCTCCCTGGTTTTAGTATATGGTGCTGATTATTATGTGGCTCATATACTGCAAAATAAAGGGGTACAATGAGAAGTACTATGGCCATGGCATATGAGCTGGTACTTGTAGTACTCCAGCCTCATGACTATAGTATTTCTCATTTTACATTTCTCATTGTTATATGCAGTATACTGCTGGAGTACTAAAAGTACCAGCTCATATGCTGAGTATTCTGCCAACAGTTCATATACTCAGGCAAAAGCTCATATAGTCAGCATTATTGGTGGGCATTACCTTGGCGGTGGCCAAATGCGAGAGTCTCTCCGCTCTCAGGATGATGCGCCAGCCTTGGTGACGTTATTTTGTCCCCCGAGGTTCAAAGCTTGCGCATGTGTTATTGTACACGTCTCCTACATTGTAAGAAGCCGTGACTGCGCATTGCCGGGAAACAAAACACAGGGGGCACCATAGTTTTGGGAACTTTTCCCGCGGCACACCCGACCATGTGTCGCGGCACACTGGTTGAAAATCACTGGTCTAGGACACTCCCTGAGTCACAGGCAACAACTGGGCAAAATTTGGTGATTGTAAATGCAGATTCCTTTAGCAAACGTACATACAGTACATGCATTCACATAAATCCAGCTTTATAGATTGGATAAATGAAATAGTCGATTTACCACAGCTGTTTATTTTTACCTGTACAATAGAGATGAAACTTGGGGACAAAGTACAGTATAATTGCTTGATTCTTTTTTTCTGAATAATGTAATCTCCATTGATAAACATTTGAAACATTTTTGTAAGGGGCACACCATGCAGCTAGAACAGTGTTATACAAATTAACCAAAGTATCATAGTATATAATTCTGATAAAAAACGCAAGTCCATCAAGTCCAACCTTTAAGAATTAAACAAATGTTTTTCCCCAAAGCCCGTGATATATTTTTTTCTATCCAGAAAGGCATCCAGGCCTCTCTTGAACATGTACCACATAACAACCTCCTGCGACAGAGAGTTCCATAGACTCACTGCTCTTACAGTAAAGAACCTTTGTCTATGTTGATGGTAGAATCGCCTCTCCTCTAGGCGCAGAGGATGCCCCCTTGTACTGGTCACAGGCCTAGGTATAAAAAGATCTTTGGAGAGATCCTTGTACTGTCCGTTGAGGTATTTGTACATTGTAATGAGGTCTCCCCTCAGCCGTCTTTTTTTCTAAACTGAATAATCCCAAATTTTGTAATCTGTCATTGTATTCTAGTCCCCCAATTCCCTTTAATAATCTTGGTTGCACTTCTCTGCACCTGTTCCAGTTCTACTATGTCCTCCTTATATATTGGTGCCCAAAACTGTACACAATATTCCATGTGTGGTCTGACCAGGGATTTGTATAAGGGCAAAACTATGTCTTTATCATGAGAATATATTCCTCTCTTAATACATCCCATAATTTTATTTGCTTTAGCAGCAGCCGCCTGGCTCTAGTCACTAAAATTAAGTTTACCATCCACCAATATACCAAAGTCTTTTTCAGCTCCAGTTTTACCAAGTAATTGACTGTTTAGAACATAATTATACTTTTTGTTTCCGTGTCCTATGTGCATAACTTTACATTTATCTACCTTAAACCTTCCGCCTATGAGTGAAGTCAAAATATCGCAATATCAAACTTGCCAAGGAGAATCACTGTGCCACTTGTATCACAGCAATAGTAATATCCGAATAACAATGAGATGAATAACAGACTCATAAAATGGGAAGGAAGAAAATGGAATTTCTGGATATCCTTTTTGATGTAAATGACAACTGCACCATTTTGTCAAAAGTTTACAGAAAAGAAACATCGAGCAATTGCCTTCTGCATTCCAGCTCATCTTATCCCTGAAAGCTTATAGATAGCATCCCCACTGGACAAATTCTCAGAGTTTAGAGGATATGTTCCAATGAACATAACTTTGAGAATCGATGCGGACCAAGGCATCTAGAAAGGATATTTAAGGGCTAAGAATGCTGGAAGGGAAGATCTCCTAATCTCAAGATCAAAACCAGCAAAGAAAAAGGACATTGTAAGGTCCATCACTACTTATAATTCACAATGGGGTAAAGTAAAAGACATTCTGTGTAAGTATTGGTAGACAATGAAAAGTGATTCCACGTTACAACAATACTTACCACATTGTCCGTCAATCATGTATCGCCGTTCTAAGAATTGAAGGGAGTTTTTACAGCGGTCAAACACCACAGGAAATGTTTGGATCCTGGGGTCCAAGATTGGGATGTCGTCCTTGTGGTAGCTGTCTGGCTTGTGCCAATGTTAAGGTTGCTACCTTTTTTATTCCAACAGGCAACAGCAATACGTTGCAGGGTTAGAGAACATGTTTTAGGCATCAAGGCAGCAAGAGATGAAGATGCAAGCAAATTAAAGACAATTCCTCGTCACTTTAAAGAACATCGTAACTGGGACAAATCCAAACTTAAGGCAAAAGTCATAGGTAGGGTAATAGTATACGGACAGTGTAGTGATTGGAAACGGATTCTGGCACAAAAAGAAGCCAAACGGATTTATCTTCTCAACACTGTGGCTCCCTATGAAATTAATGAAAATTTTGAGCTTCGCCCCTTTCTTTTATAATTATGTTTCCTTAAGTACGTTCTTGTCTTTTTGGGATTCTATTTATTTAGCTTGCATAATGTTTTTTAATTTGTCTCTATTTTTTCCTTGTGTCTCTCCCTTTTTGTTTTGATGTTTTTGAAACGCGCATTCATGCTTACAGAAGAATATCCAGATATCCTCGCCATCTACCGTTTTTCATCATGCTTTCTACATTATGTTTTGACTAACTTCCCGTTTTCTGTTCAGCATACAATTATTATTCTAATGTCATTCATTATTAATTTTTCACGTGTGTGCACTTTGAAATGTGATATACCGTATATATTTGAGTATCAGCCAAGTTTTTCAGCACAAAATTTGTGCTAAAAAACCCTAACTCTGCTTATACTCGAGTCTATAAAAAAAAAATTAACACTGTACTCGACTTTCCCCTTAATGCACCCAATAATTCCTCTTTTTTCCTCTGATGCTCCGGTGCCTCTTTGGGCTGTTCCACTCCTTTTCGCCTCCTTTTTGGGTCATTCCACTCCTCTTCAGGCCTTCTTGCGATGCTAGCGGCTCACAAACAATACCGTTGGCAAGCGGCTAACGTTATTGTGTGTGCCGGCTGAGCGCGAAGACCCGAAGAGGATCCTAAGCAAGGGGGGTGTCGAAGGTGAGTACTGTACAGTGTTCATTTTTTTTACCACAAGGTAGGCTATATACTACAGGGGGCTGGAAGGCTATATACTGGGGGGTTGTGACCAGCGCATTTCCCATCCACAACTTATACTTGAGACAATATGTTTTCCCAATTTTTTTCTGTTAAAATTGGGTTCCTCGGTTTATACTCGAGTATATACGGTATATATAAGGATTGAATCTTCTTTCTTGACCAGGTTTTGTCTATCCATATTTGTATAACTGGTGGTAATTGTATGGTTAATATTATTTGCCCATACCATTCAGTTTTATCATTTTGGGTTTAAAATTGGTGATGATCGTCAAAGAGAGATTATATCTAAATTTCCCGAAGGCAACGTCTAAAGTCACCAATCAATAGGCAGTGCGCAGGTCTTTGCTTTCAATTACTTCAGCACATCCGAGGCCACAGGATATCACTAGTCTCTCACACTGCTCTGGTGTGATTTTGGTCCACTCTTCTTCAGGTCTCTTTCTCAGCTTTGACTGTGGGTTTCTTGGCATTTGTAATTAAGGATATTGCAGGTTTTCTGTTGGGTTTAGATCAGGACTTTGGACATGCCATTTCATTGTTTCAGTTGTTTCAAGGAACTGCATGGAGCCACATGTTATTGAAGAAGTTTTTAATAAACACTTGCATTCACTCTCTAGCTGTATGAGAGGTCCAACTCCTGCTACAGAAGACATTCCCCAAACCGCAATACTTCTTCCACCACCTTTCATTGATCTCTTCACACATTTTCGGTTTAGTCTTTTCCCAGTCTGTAGACAATTCTAATGTTTGCCATCAGATCCAAAGAAATTAAACTTTCTTTCCTCACTAAAATGAACTGTGGACCACTTCTCCTCTGACCTGCAACTCAGGAAACGAGTCTAATCTTTTGATTATGGTTTTGTTACTGCAGAGTAGGCTTTTTAGTCCAAATGCTCTTAAATGTCAATACACTGTGTGCCGAGACAGATCCTCAACCTGTGCCAGCTGCAGTAGTTAAAACAATCATTAAATAATGATTCTGCATTATCCTGTCCTGTCTTGTATTTGTCTTTTGAGGATGACAAGCCTTCTTGGGGGACCTGAGTGAGTTTGATGTTGTAAAGATGCAATATTCTAGAAATCAGACTGATAGTGTCACCCCATAGGCCTTCATCAGGACAACCAGCTGTTAGAGGTTTCACTCACTTAGGAATGACACAACAAGTCTGTGCAAACTAGAAAGTTAGGCTGCCAGTTAAATAGGATTTGTCAGATAATTAAGGAAATTGGCACCGGCTGCCAGATATAGACCATTAACACAATGAACTTGACATTAAGGAAATTGTGTGTTTTTTTCTCTAATTTTGACCTCCAGTGTATATTGTCACGATACTGTATAAGCAACCTGTAAATACTATAACATTTTCCTACTTGCTTGTACTCCATCTGTACTGGGAAAATGCTTTTATTCAATAGTACTGTTGGTCATTTTTATTATTCTGGGACTATCCCTCTAATGTTGTAGAAGTTAAGCAGAAGACTTGCCATGTACCCATTTTGAATATGTTCTTTTTTGCAGGCTACATATGACTTCATTTGAAGAACCAAGTAATCAAGGATGGACTCTCTTGGTACCTGGTTATTAGGGAAACTTAACTTCTTAAGACAGAAAATGGGGATCTTGCCGGAAAATGAACCTTCTCTTCCTCCACCATGGTCCTTAGAGTCCCCTTTTCAGAAATGGACTATTTTTTCCAAACTATCGCTTGCTGTTGGCGTTTCTTGCTTTGTTATATGCATAGTCTTGCATTCTCGAAGACTTTTGGCAAGCCCTAAACAGATAGTTAAAAGAAATTTGATGGCCACGCAGATGGAGGACTTTGAGGTTTCAGAAAGTTGTATCTTGGACACCTGGCTTTACCATCTTGCATTTTTTCTCCTACTTTGCCTATGTGTATCAATTCCTTGGGAATGGGTTCGATTGTATCAAATAGAAGTGGCCAAGAAGGCAACCGTTCTATCTGAGGTAAGGATATTGGAAATGATTTATTACACCATAATAGGGTGGCTGATTAAGAAGTCTCTGGTTTTCTGTAAATTAGAACCAGAAGGTAGAAAAATGTATTATCTTTTCTAATCATTGTCTGCTGTTTGATACTATGAACTGTTTTTTGGCCTCATCAAACTGCTCTGTTTTTATTGAATTGGAGATGTTTGCCTTGTTTAATATATAGGCTGTCACACAGCTTGAAGGAAAGGCAATTTGTATCTTTAGGGGGAAAAAAACAGAAGTTTCAAATATCCATGATCTAAACAAGATGCTCCTTGCTTCAGCAAGAACTAAACAGGGAAACAAGCAATTATCTCTATCATTGGTATCTCAGCTATCTGCCAAGCAATTCCTCATCTTGTGAGGTAACCACCAAACTTAAAGAGCTTATGTTCTTTGAGCTATGACCAGTAGGAACAAGGAAATAGTTCAATGTGTCACAAGAATGGTAAGGTGGTGGACGTAGTTGGGATACATTTTTAGACCTGAAAGGGATGTTTGTTATTTAAAAATCAATCTTTAATAATATACAATTGCTATTTCAGCTTTTAGTACAGCAGTCTCCTTATTTACATCATAGAGAGAATTACAATAGAAGGTAATACGACTGTAGAAAACACTATCATTGAATCTTCTACTGACAATGGATTAACTGCACCTCCTCCCTGCACAGAGCATGCCTAGAAAACTCCCCCATTATCTTCTGTTTAGCTCTAATCTATTGTTCCCTATGGCAATGATGATGCTTATAAGCATAACACTAAATGCTGCTACTAAAGCTCACCAAGATGGCAGACCACATATTTATGGACAAAATATAGAGGAAAAAACTTTACATAGAGAAAATAAAAAGGTTTGTACATTTATCTTGAGTAGAATACTATTTACACTATTTGGCATCAGTAGAAAATTGGTTGCCTGGCCCCAGTTTTTTGTTGTGAGTCTACCTGACCAAAGATCTTTTCTCTTTTGACCAAAGATACCTGAAGCACCTGGGCACGTTTTGAGTGGAAGTAGACAGTTGTCTGTTCTTCAGAGCTTCTTCAGATGATTGCTTGTTCATGTCCTATGTGGAAGTAATTAAAAAGTTAAAAAAAAAAAAAAAATATTATTAAAAATGCCAAAAATCCCCATTAACACATAAAATGACATATAATGTGAAAAGGGTAAAAATCAAAACACAATCCCCACGCATATAGTATCACCATGTACTTAACAACCCGTAGAATAAAAATAAATTTATATTGAATCTGCACGATGAACTCCATAAATAAAACTGTAAAAAACCCACCAAAAATTATTTTATCCCCTCAAAAAAATGCAATTAAAAGTGATAAAAAAATCTACTCCAGAATGTTACTGGTGCAAAGTACTACATGTTCCACAAAAAAACAAGCCATCTCCGTAGACACAAAATTAAATGTGATGTTACTTAAAAGACGGCAATGCAAAAAAGATAATTTTTTTAAATTGTGATAAATTTAGTAAAACGCAAGAAAAAAATCTTGTATTTCATCTGACCCATAGAAAATAAAAGACATTTATCAAGCAATATGATGAACACCAATAAAGTAAAAAATCAATTCCATGATTGATGCTCTTCTTCTCCTACACCCTCCCAAAAAGTTAATCTTTTTAACAATACATCATACCAACCCCAAAATGGTATCGCTAAAAAATGCATCTCATCTTGAAAAAAATTCCCCACACATGACCCCAATAACGGAAAAACAACAATTTTATACCCTACAAACGGGTGGCAATGACGAAACTAAAGTCCACTAAGTTCTATAGGATAAAACTGGCAGCTGCAGGCGCCCGTTAGCTTCTGTGCCTCGCTGTGCGCCCATACAACAAGTAATGTCAACATATTGGGGGTCTCGGTACTCACTAAAAATTGCATAATAAATTTTAAGATGGGTTCTCTTTTTTTTTTTTTGAAATTTTAGGGCTAAATGAATGTATTAGACCATTCTAAATGTCAAACTAATTTAAAACAAAAATGATCCCAAATATTTCAATGTAGAAATATTAACTGTGCTCTATTTGTAAGATGTCTAACGTCATATAAGAATAAAAAAAATTTGGAAAAAATGATGAAAAAATATGGGAAATGTTAGTAAATAACTCATATGGGTGATAAAACTATCCTTCTCAAAAGCACATAATCTTAAAATTTTGAAAATTTAAGCGTTTTTCTTAAATAAACTCAGAACTTTTACTACTAACATAAAGTACAATGTGTCATGAAAAAAAACAATCTCAAAATCAGTTTGGTAAGTTAGTGTTTGAAAGTTATAACCATATAAAGCAACATATGCCTGATTACAAAAAAAGAGGCCAAACCTTACAAACTGGATGCATCTTGAAAGGGTTAATATCAACATGGATGCCATGATTTTTCTGGATAGCATAGACGGGTGTGCTCGGGGGTGATGAGGGAGCATAGTGAAACTGAACCATGGGCAACAAGAGAGCTTGTACATATTGATACATTTGTAAGATTGTCCATATATTCTATGCATAGTACCCCAAGAAATGGAAGCGCTGCAAGATCTCGAAACGCTCTTTGATCCAGGAAAATCATCAGAGACTTCTGGTGATGCTTAAAATTCTTAGGGAAAGTTACATTTTGGGGTTTTTTTTTCTGTCTTACAAAACATTGTTGCCCATCACAGTCACAGCTTTTGTAGTTTATATTACACCCACAAAGTTTTCTATGCTTGGAATACTAAAATGCCACATGAAATGAATATGGATCGCCCTCTCCACCTCTTCTTTTGACACTCTGGCTGTGTTTGGTTTGGAGTACAAAATAAAGTTAGGAAGCAAAGTATCTTGTTAAATTGACATGACAACAATTGATTGAATGTGCAGGGGTAGAAATCTAGGGGGAATGTATGGTAAATGTATGTTGGTCAACATTCTTGATTCCAGTAAAAAGTTTCACCTTTATTAATCCAATTCATAAATTCAATTCAATATACGGCCCCCATACATCGCAATGGCCTCATGGCGCTGTACACGTGCGGCACTGTACCGTTCCGTAGCCCGTAGAAAGATAGGATATGAATACAGTGCCGGGCTCTGTTAACCTATGGAGAGGGGTGGGAGTGGATTGGACCCCGGCGCCGATGTATGTCCGCCGTACTGACTTCGACCTCTGATGGCCTCTGTGTAATGGTAATTTACTGAAATTTGGTACCAGGCTGCATTGATCAATATAGGAGTTATCAAAAGTGTTTGTAATTAAGCTTTATTTTTAATCTTTGTTCCCATGATAGACCAAACTTTTTGAAATCCCATTGTCACAGGGACATAAATCTAGTTTGTCTGGAGGCTCCATTAACACCTATGGAGCCTGGAGCCGCTAAGGCTCATTTGCATACTGTCCTTCATCCTGGTGGTAGATGCCCTTTAGGCATCTTGTATACAAAGCTCCATATATGGGTAAGAAAAGAAAGCTACAAAAAATTATATATAAAGAAGATGGTAATTAACTATGAAAACCCTAATATATGTTAGGTTTGCACAGATACCAGAATTTTGAGTGCAAAAGTATCACCGTACTCGATAGCAATACAATAGTTTCAAGAAAAGATAAAGTATCTGAATGTTTAGGGTGCGGCCACATGGGGCGTTTACATTGCATATTTTATATCCTTAGGCTCAGCCTATTGAAACACATGGATCAGTTATGGTCAGCCGGTGATTTGCCAGGAGACTTGAGTGCTTTATAGTATATGTGTTGTAAAGGTTATGCTGGTAATGTTAATATAAATCGGCATGTTTTAGGGCTGTAAACTGGTGTTTTTGATGTCCGTCTGCTATCCTTTTTGTTGCCGATTGCAAACAGACCCACTATTTTCTATGGGTCTGTCCACATGTCCATTTTTTTTTTTTTCACGGATGTGTAGACTGAGAAAAAAATGCAGCATGAATGTTGAATAAAATAATGAATAAAATGATTAAATGCTCTGCAAGTGTACTGATAGTACCTACGTATGTGGCGGTGAACTGCTGTATGGGAGCAATGCCAATCTTAGAATGAACGCAGCGCCATTCAGAGCAGTTTTGTATTGTCACATCGTGGCTATAAAATGTAAAACATGTGAGCATATTATTATTTGGGAAATGAGATACAGTGTATAGATAATTACTTTTGGGGGTCAATAGCTTATTCATCATTTTATTAATTATTACAAGGGGAATACAAAGAAAATTATCAATTTTTATTTTGGACTTTTAGCACCTTTTTTTTCCCGCTCACCATAACATAAAAATAATATTTTCTCCTTATTCTCTGTTTCACTATGATTACGGTGATACCTCATTTGTATAGTTTTTCTTATCTTTGCTCAATTTTACTGAGCAAAAACAATATTGGAGAAAATCACTTTTTTTTTTTTTACTATCGACAACTTTTCAGGGGCATAACTTCTATATTTTTCTGTTGACAGATCTGGTTGAGGGGGTTAGTTTTTTGCGAAAAGTTGTTCTTTTCAGTTTTATCATATTAGGGCACATAACTTTTTTGGTTCACTTTTTAGAACTTTTTTGAGAGTATTTGATTAAAAATAGTTTGTAATGGGAAGTGTGTTTTTTTTTTTTTTTTTTTTGTCGATCTGCAAGCGGGCTCAATATGGTTTTAGATTTATTGTACAGATTAATATATAGACGTAGTGATACCAAATATTTACTATTTTTTTGTGTTTTATGTACTTTATTTGGATTGTATATGTAATTGGGCTGCTTAGGGGACTTTTTATTTTATTTAATTATTATAAAGCGATATATATATATATTTTTTTTACATTTTTTGACATTTTCCAGACTTGGGCTGAATAACTGTTCATCTGATCGCTTGTTAGCTGCACGCACTCATCCGCTGTTTGCATAGACTATCTATACAGAGCTGGCAGCTTTGCGTACTTGTCTGCGAAGCATGCGCAGTAGCTCCGACTTCGCAGCCAAGTGCGCACAGCCGTACAGCAGTCTATGTAGAACGCAGATGAGTACGCGCTGCTTCCAGGAGCCATGCAGTGTAGCTTCAGCTCCGGCTACTCCACACCCCAGTAGCCTCTTCCACCTATTTGCATATTAGGTGATATATAAATCTTTATAAATCTTTTAATCACATAATTAAAATCACCCTAGTAGCCTTTTTGGATCCATCTACTACGAGATCTTCAGAGTGCAGCTCCTGGGTGCTGCACCACTCATCCGCTCTTTGCATAGACTATCTATGCAGAGCTGGCGGCTGTGCGCACTTAACTGCGAAGCATGGGCAGTAGCTCCGGCTTCGCTGCCAAGTACGCACAGCGAAGCCGGAGCTATAAAACAAAGGCACTTTAAGATATACAAATCACATATTATTGCAACAACATATAAAACAACATAAAGACACATTTAATGTAGTCCTTCTGCCTGAAGCAGACTGCCCGGATGGACTCCCACCCGACACTGCGAACTTCCAGGTGAGGATCTCCCCTTAAACCGCCAGCTGCGACTTGCTGAATTACTGAAAAATAAGAAAAAACAGCAGCAGAACTCGAACCATCAAATTATAGTGAGGGAGGGCGGGACTGCTTCAGGTGCGGGGAGAGGCCTAAGGATAGGGGGAGGAGTTATAAAGGGGGAGGAGCGAGGGCGGAGGAGCGCAAGCACACCCCCCCCCCTTAAAGTGCAATCGCACATTTCAAGGTACCCTGTTACCAATACCGCCCCCAGTCAGAGGGTACCCTCCCTAATCAGTCAGGGTCCCTTACAGACTGTGGGCAGGAAACATCATCAAACATTTATAAAACGGAAGCACTTTAAGATATACAAATCACATGTTATTGCATGAATAAACAAACCTTTAAGGCAGACTTTGCCCGAATAAAAGGGGGAAAGACAACATGTTGGGTGATAAAGGCCGCAGCTATTTTAATTTCTCTTAAATTAAATCTTTACAACTGTTTAACGTAGTCCTTCTGCCTGAAGCGGGCTGCCCGGATGGACTCCCACCTGACACTGCGAACTTCCAGGCGATGATCTCCCCTTAAACCGCCACTAGGTGCACAGTATACCCCTATACTGAGCTCTGGCCTCCACCCAACAAGAATAACGTTTGTTCCACATCATCCTGAATTCCTGAAAGAAAAATGTCCAGTCCTATGTCATTCAAATGTGCCCCGTCCTGCCGCAATAGGGACCTGTTGTTACCTTCTAATTCCCTATGCCTAACCACCAACACCCCCTTTTGATCTGATAAATCGGGCCATGCGGGAATTAATGGTCTTCCTGACCCTATCCATTGCACCTGCGTCTCTGGCGCCTTGCCAAACTAACCTCGGTACCATTTCCGACCAAACAAGGGTGAGGTGAGGAAAAAGGAGGCAAATCGATCAACGTCTGACCGCATCATTGTTAGAAGCTCAGCCACCCTTAAGAAACCGAGGTCATTACCACCCGCGTGGACTACTAAAATAACCGGGCCCGGCTATAATCTGCTGATGTCTACTACCTCCGGAAGCACCTGCTGCCACTGTAACCCCCTAATGCCCCTCCAAAAGAAATCCGCCCCGAAAAAACCCAGGTTCTTTCCACCGGGCCGAGACTCGGCCCTCTGCGCAGCCCATAAAACATAAGAGTGGCCAAGTATCCACACCGAAGGGTGAGTACTAGTGGGCATCCCCGCACCTAGAAATGAAACATGCAGACCTGGGGTACAGCAATGGGGACCAGGTTCGCACCAAGTTACGCTAATTTATACGTGGGAAAATGGGAAGACACATATATTTTCCCTACGGGCGTGCTTGCTGCGAACCTTGCCCTCTGGCACAGGTTTATAGATGACGTGGTATTCGTATGGACGGGAGCCGAAGGGTGAGTACTAGTGGGCATCCCCGCACCTAGAAATGAAACACAGACCAGAGAAAATTACGGCAACAAATCCGTAAAAACAAGAGGAACGCCAGCGCCCTACACGGATGACGTCAGAGTCCGGGAGACCGACCCCGGCCGGTGAGTTCCATGCTCAGAGGGGCTATCCCCCACCGTCACCAAACATTTCTTAAACACTGAACAAAACTGAAAACGTGTGAGTGGAGACCCATCCTCGTGGACCAAAAATTGATCACCCGGGAAAGGAGATTGAACCCATCTATTAGCTAATGAGACCGGGCAGAGTGAGCAAAAAAGTGCTGACAAACGAACCCACACACCTTTACCATACGGGTCAGTCTTAGAGCGACGTATCTTAATTCGAACAGAATCACCTCCGACTGTAACATCCCCTTTAAGAATACCCCCAGACCGCGAAGCGGACCAGGGGAGGAGCTCACCTATACGGAACGCTCCAAAGAATGCCAAACTAAAGGCCAACAAAAATAACAGAGACTCGTGAGGAGAGAAACAGACCAACAAGCACGCACCACCTAGTGATTGAAGAAGGGAGAAAGAAATGGGACGGTGAGAATCCGGGGGTGCAGCCTCCCTCCTCCAACCCTTGAGAATCTGACTAATCACAAAATTCTTTGTGACGTCATGCCATCCCAAGAGACGGAAGTGAAAAAGTTGTCAATGAACAAGGAGAAATACATTACTGCTTAAATTGCTGAGCTGGCACTTTGCAATAAATAAGTGGCTTTTGGTTGAAGTTTGGGCACTCCGGCTCTTAAAGGTTCGCCATCACTGATCTAGGATATTGGGCTGGAAGGAGGTGACGGATCCAGTTAAAGTCCTTATAATGAGGGATAACACGCGAGCTCGGTATTTGAAATACTGGAAAAGAATGCAGATCATAAGGGGAACAAGAAAATTAGCATGAAAAGGGCGATGTTTAGGGGGTGGAAAGAGGTTAAGAAAATCTTACACATTAATGGAATATTAGACTGCACTCCACTGTGGCACAATCAAGAATTCCCTGAATTAGGGAGATTGCCAGATCCAACATTCTGGGAAAGGAAGGGCATTAGATATTTCCCACAGATAGTAGAAAATGGAAGAGTGGTAAATTTCAATTTTTTTAAGGATAAATACGCATTAAGGGAAAAGGATTTTTTGAGATATTTTCAATTAGTTCACGCGATTAACGCAATTAGAGTGAGGAAACACTTAGAAATAAATTCACACGATTGTCTAGAATATGCGCAAAACACAGGAAAAAGAAAGGGTTTGATCGCGGCTATTTATACATTTTTGGTTAAGGGGTATTCCTTCACAAGAAAGATGGGAAAAGCAGGTGGGAGCTATAACGAGGGACGAGTGGGGAGGGATCTATAGAAACGCCAAGATGGGATCAATAAACGAAAACCATCGAATAATACAGATCAAGATTCTTTCCATTCTGTATCACTCTCCTATCCACCTGCACAAGATGAAGATCAGGGAATCGTCCTTATGTTACAAATGTGGAGAGGCCGGAGCTGACTTTCCTCACGTAATTTGGTCATGTCCGGCAATTTATGAGTTCTGGAGTGAAGTATTTCAGCGTGTGAATAGTGCTCTAGAATTATCTCTTATTCCTTCTATCCCGATAGCCATTATTGGTAGATTTAGCTCCGTGGAGAGAAGGTCCATCCATAAAACAACTTTTCTCAAACTAATGATGTTGGTGAAAGTGCTTATTGTAAGGGATTGGGGAAGTAACAATCAGGAGGTGGACAAATCTATGCTTGAAGGTAAAAGAATATGAAAGAATCCAAGCTGAGAAGAGGGGTACCATGAGGAAATGGACCAGAACCTGGGATCAATGGAAATAGACAAACTAGCATATGGGAAGGTCAACATCCTTAAGAATCATCCTAAGAGCGAATTAAAATTCATTATTTTTTTTTTTTCTTAAATTTTGTTTTTCTCCTGCCAGGGGGTGGGGGGGTAGGGAGGGAGAGGGGTTATGGAGATGATAAAAACTGTCTTATGCTCATCTAGAGATTCTATTTTTTAGGTTAATGCTTGTATACACAAGTGGAGAGTTGGTACCTCAATATTTGGGTATATTTGGCTTTTGCACAGACTGTAATGTAAATCAATACGCACAAGAGTACTTTTTTATGCACAGAATTTATTATATGTAAGAGATGTAGGAAATATTGGTGTATATATGTGTTATGTGTATAAATTATGTAAAAACTAATAAAGCTTTGTTTAAAAAAAAAACAGGAGCAGTGTTACAATATAGGTATTAGTGCACAATATTCACTAACAGGAGCAACTTCACAATCGAAGTATTAGTGCACACTATTCACTGACAGGAGCAGGGTTACAATCTAGGTATTGGTGCACACTACTCACTAACAGCTTCATAATCTAGGTATTAGTGCATACTACTCACTAACAGCTTCACAATCTACGTACTAGTGTACACTGTTCACTGACAGGAACAGATTCACAATCTAGGTAATAGTGCACACTTTTCACTGACAGGAGCAGTGTTACAATCTAGGTATTAGTGCACACTATTCATTAACAGGAGCAGCTTCATAATTTACATTTTGTGCACAGTATTCGCTGACAGGAGCAGCATTACAATCTAGGTATTAGTGTACACTATTCACTAACAGGAGCAGCTTTCACAATTTACGAATTCGTGCTAACTATTCACTAACAGGAACAGCTTCACAATCTAGGTATTAGTGCACATTACTGACAGGAACAGTATGACAATCTAGGTATTAGTGCACACTATTCACAGACAGGAGCTGCATTACAATCTAGAAAATAGTGCACACTATCCACTAACAGTAACAGCTTCAAAAATCTAGGTATTGCTGCACATTATACACTAACAGGAACAGCTTTACAATTTAGGTATTAGTGCACACTATTCACTGACAACACCAGCTTTACAATCTAGGTACCAGTTCATACTATTCACTAACAGGAGCAGCATTACATTCTAGGTATTAGTGCACACTTTTCAATAACAGGAGCAGCTTCACAATTTACGCATTAGTGCTCACTATTCACTGACAGGAGCAGCGTTACAAACTAGGTATTAGTGTTATTAGTTATTAGTATTAGTGTTAGTGCTATTAACTGAAAAGAGTGAAGTTACAATCTAGGTATTAATGCACACTATTCACTAACAGGAACAGATTCACAATCTAGGTATTAGTGCACACTACTGACAGGAGCAGTATTACAATCTTAGTATTAGTGCACACTATTCACAGACAGGAGCTGCATTACAATCTAGGTATTAGTGCACATTATTCACAGACAGGAGCTGCATCACAATCTAGGTATTAGTGCACACTATTCACTGACAGGAGCAGCATTACAATCTATGTATTAGTGCACACTATTCACTTACAGGAACAGACTGTGGGCAGGAAACATCATCAAATATTTATAAAACGAAGGCACTTTAAGATATACAAATCACATATTATTGCATGAATAACCAAACCTTTAAGGCAGACTTTGCCCGAATAAAAAGTAGGAAGACAACATGTTGGGTGATAAAGGCCGCAGCTATTTTAATTTCTCTTAAATCAAATCTTTACAACAGTGAATAAAACAACATAAAGACACATTTAACGTAGTCCTTCTGCCTGAAGCGGACGGCCCGGATGGACTCCCACCCGACACTGCGAACTTCCAGGCGATGATCTCCCCTAATCCGCCACTAGAAGCACAGTATACCCCTATACTGAGCTCCGGCCTCCACCCAACAAGAATAACGCTTGCTCCACACCATCCTGAATGCCTGAAAGAAAAATGTCCAGTCCTATGTCATTCAAATGTGCCGCAAGAGGGACCGGTTGTTACCATCTAATTCCCTATGCCTAACCACCACACCCCCTTTTGATCTGATAAATTGGGCCATGCGGGAATTAATGGTCTTCCTGACCCTGTCCATTGCTCTTGCGTCTCTGGCGCCTTGCCAAACTAACCTCGGTACCATTTCTGACCAAACAAGGGTGAGGTGAGGAAAAAAGGGGCAAATCGATCAACGTCTGACTGAATCATGGTTAGAAGCTCAGCCACCCTTAAGAAACCGAGGTCATTACCACCCGCGTGGACTACTAAAATAACCAGGCCGGGCGATAATCTGCTGATATCCCTTATCTCCAGAAGCACCTGCTGCCACTGCAGACCCCTAATGCCCCTCCAAAAGAAATCCGCCCTGAAAAAGCCCTATATGCATTACGTCAGAGTCCAGGAGACCGGCCCTGGCCGCCTCTGTCGCTGCGCCTATGCGAAAGGAGTGAGTTCCATACGCACCGTCACCAAATATTTCTTAAAAACCGAACAAAACTGAAAACACGTGAGAGGAGACCCATCCTCGTGGACCAGAAATTGATCACCCGGGAATGGAGATTGAATCCATCTAACAGCTATTGAGACCGGGCACATTGAGCAGGAAACTGCTGACAAACAAACCCACATATCTTTACCATACGGGTCAGTCTTAGAGCAACGTATCTTAATTCGAACAGAATCACCTCCGACTGTAACATCCCCTTTAAGAATCCCCCCAGACCGCGAAGCGGACAAGGGGAGGAGCTCACCTATACAGAACGCTCCAAAGAACGCCAAGCTAAAGGCCAACGAAAAGAAACAGAGAAACAGACCAGCGAGCACGCACCACCTAGTGATTGAAGAAGGGAGAAAGAAATAGGACGATGAGAATCCGGGGTGCAGCCCCCCTCCTCCAACCCTTGAGAAGCTAACTAATCACAAAATTCTTCGTGACGTCCTGCCATCCCAAGAGCCGGAAGTGAAAAGCCACACCTGAGAGCCGCTTCTGTGCAACAGACCCAGACACACCAGAAGACCTAAGAGAAGATAAATAAGAGTAGGTGACCGCCAATCTATCCGAAGCACAAGACTCCACAGGCTTTCCTGCTGACATTGAACACCAAGCTTCCCACGCCTTACCATACTGTCTCCAGGTGGCAGGAGCCACAGAAGATCATATCCGGATTCAGAGATAACCTCCTACAGAAATCCTCATCATACCGCCACCATGCGGAACCCCCATGGGACTTATAGGAAGAATAAACCACATCCATATAAGAAAATATCTCCGAGCACCATAACTCCCCCAAGAACCATAAAGGCCTGAAGCCAATTATTAATCATCTTATCTACCTTCAAACCCTTATCCTGAGAACGCTCTGACCACACTCTCCTCTCCTTATCAATCGTATGGAGGTCTATGACACCAATGACCATATATCAACATATGAATTAGCACATATGTTCTCCTTATCTTCCATATCTAAATGAGATCCCAAGGGGCTAACTGCACAAAAAACTGAGTCTTTATGAACGCCCGGGGGAGGGGAGGGAGAGGGAGATGAGACAGGGAAGGCGCAGGCACTGGAGACGGGGCCGCTGAATCGGGGAAGGACCACACTCTCCTCTCCTTATCAATCGTAGGAGGTCTACTGACACAAATGACCATATATCAACATATGAATTAGCCCATATCTTCTCCTTAATTTCCATATCTAAATGAGATCCCAAGGGGCTAACTGCTCAAAAAACTGCGTCTTTATGAACGCCGATGGGAGGGGACAGGGAAGGCGCAGGCACTGGAGACGGTGCCGCTGAATCAGGGAATTTATTCAACAATTGCTTCAATGACAATAAAATCTCAGACCCCACATTATTCCCTTGCTCTCCAGCAACCCAAGCATTGGTAAACGTAAACTCACCAGCTGCTGCACCAGGAGGAACCGCTGGCGACGCATTCACTGCTGGAACCACCGGAGCTGAAACCAGGCCGCCGCCCCTGGAAGACCTAATGCGGTCCCGTCTACCAGGCACCGCCGATGAACCGTCCGAGGATGATGGGGAGCGCCATCTAGACGACCTGGACCTTCTTGACCGGCACGAGGACCTTGAACTCCTGCTCTCATGTCCATTGCAATACACCGCAGAGCCGTGGCATGTGCGACTGAGGGCATCCTGGGCGGGCAAGGATGATGAAGACCTGTTACCCCTCCCTCCCGCGGCTGGCAATACTGATACTGGCTGACATTCCAGGGGCATAGGAAATGAAGGAACCGGGCGAAATATTTTAAAAGGCTCTCCAATCCCAGCTGTGGGAGGGGGAGTAGCCCCTATTAGCCTGTGGTAGTGACTCCTCCGGTAGTGCTACAGCCTGAAAAGGGGCAGATGGAGGCATATCCTGTGACACAGAGGAAGTATCCTCTGAAGAAGAAGAGCTATGATGACCACCCAGGCAGCCCCACGTGGGAGACGCTGGAAGACACCGCTACAGGAAGGGAGGAGGCGCTTGCTGCACCGAGCAGCTGAAATACTAATTGCCCGGAAGTAGAACTCCTGGGCTGAACAGGGGGCGGGGCTGTAACCCGATGCGCTGACTCTGCCTCCCGGCGTGTGCTCACAGCTGACACTGCTGATAATGATTTGGGTGCCGCTGACCGCACACGAACATTCCTCCCACCACCCCGAGTTGCGGCCGCCGGGGTAGGCCTGTCAGGCGGCCGCGACGCCCTACCCGAGCGAAGGCTTTACCCAGCAGCTGTAGCTGGTGAGTTCACCCCAGGGGGAGAAAAAAGCTCCGCTAAACATCCGGTGTTAATTTATGGTTTTTATGCCTTCAGTGTGAATCTACAATTTTTATATTCTTGAAAATACAGAAAACTTTTTGAATGAGAAGATGTGTCCAAACTTTTGGTATGTGCTGGGTGTGTGTATGTATGTATGTATGTATGTATGTATATATTCACACTTTTATAAATGTGTGCGTAGTAATATGTATTTTTTATCTTTGGGGGAAAGGGGCCCCATGCAGAAGTCCCCTATGGGGCCCAGTCACTCCTAGTTATGACCCTGACCCTGGTTACCCTGCTGTGTGGCAGGGTAGAATAAAAGCATATTTCTGCCATGCTGTTTTTAACCCAGCACACCCTGTGGTATATGACCAACAAGCAGAAATATTATCTTCTTTTACCATTAGCCTGTCATGTGGCTATTTACAAGGGTATGAAATTTTCCTGCCATATAGCTATCTGCAAGGTGATGGGATTAAAACAGGGCAGATTATGGCTGTATGAATAATGTTGCCCCTACAAGTCTTGAATTCTCTTCCTAAATTTGGTGCTAGAATCAAACTTCTTTGGGGAATAAAGGATTTGTCCTTGCTATCTGTTTTCAATCTACGGTTTCTTGAAATGGCTCTTGTGTACATGTGTATTGAGATCAGGAACAGATGTACAAGGATTTCATGTGTGAAAGTCTTTCTGCGTATAACATTTTGGTGGGTGGTTTAGGTGGCCCAAGGCACCTGAACCACCTATATTATCCGTTGCTGGATTTGAACATTCAGGCCACACGGCTATTTGCGAGGGTGGTAAAATGAGTTACAAATAGCCAAATGGCTAAAATATTTTCCTCATCTCCAACCTTGAAGATGCCGCAATGGCAGATGTTAAATTCTCACCTATTTTAAAATAAATGCATAAATGAAATAAACCACACTAATGCCTTAATAAAAGGGAGCTGTGTAATACTTTAGTGGATAAGGGGAGTGCTGTCATTCTCAAAACTTATGGCCATGACTGTAGAACCCCTCCTGAAGAGTCATATATGTTAAAGGGAACCTGTCACCAGGGACCTCATTTTCACTAAAGACAGATTGTAAAAGCCCATCACACCTGCAGTGCATATCTGTCTTTTTTAAGCATTTGCATTACAATATAATTGTGTGTTATAACTTACTCTTGCTCCATGACAAAATCGTGGAGTAGTCACAGAGGCTGGACTTTGGTTTGGATGCATTTCAAAAAAACATGTGACTTGTCTGTTACTCACTCCTCAGAGCTTGGCCCCCACCATTGTGCTCCTGTACAGCTCCACCTCCTGCTCCTTCTCAGAGGTCACAGCCTGGTGAGCTGACATTAGTGGTGGAGGATCATGCTGTACAGGAGCACAAACATGGAGACAGCCTGCAGCACAGACAAGTCACATGTTGTTTTTTTGAAATGCATGCAAACCAAAGTCCAGCCCCCAGGCTGCAAGGTAAGTTATAACACACTATAGTTATATAGTTATACATTACATAGTACGTTATATAGTTATACATTATATAGTAATCTAAATGCTTAGAAAAGACAGGGAGGCATTTTTGCACTGCAGGTGTGATGGGCTTTTACAATCTGTCTTTGGTGAAAATGAGGTCCCTGGTGACAGGTTCCCTTTAACCCTTTTCAAACGTCCTAACAGGGTGGCTCTTCAGGAGGAGTTCTACAGTCATGGCCCTAAGTTTTGAGCATGACACAAATATTATATTTTCACATGATCTTTGCCCTCTGGTTTTTATGAGTGTTGTCAGAGATGTTTTTATCACATACGAAAACAAGTGCAATCATATTATATGAGTAACAAAGCTTTTATTGACATTAGAATGAGTTAATGCAGCAAGTCAATATTTGCAGGGTTCACCCTCTTCTTCAGGACCTCTGCAATTCTCCCTGGCAGCTCTCAATAAACTTCTGGACCAAATCCTGACCGATAGCAGTCCATTCTTGCACAATCAATGCTTGCATTTTGTCACAATTTGTTGGTTTTTGTTTTTCCACCCGTCTCTCTCGATGATTGACCACGAGTTGTCAATGGGATTAAGATCTGGGGAGTTTCCAGACCATGGACCCAAAATCTCTGTTTTGTTCCCTGAGCCATTTAGTTATCACCTTTGATTTATGGCAAGGTGCTCCATCATGCTGGAAAAGGCATTGTTAATCACCAAACTGCTCTTGGAAGGTTGGGAGGAGTTGCTCTTGGAGGACATTCTGGTCCCATTCTTTATCCATGGATGTGTTTTTAGGCAAGACTGTAAGAGAGCCGATTCCCTTGGCTGAGAAGCCGCCCTACACATGAATGGTTGCAGGATGCTTTACAGTTGGCATGAGACAAGACTGGTGGTATCGCTCACCTTGTCTTCTCCGAACAAGCTGTTTTCCAGATGTTCCAAACAATCAGAAAGGGGATTCATTAGAATAAATGTAAGAATAAAAAAAGATTTTTAAAGAAAGTGGTGAATGCCAACCTTTTCTTCTCTCATCTAAATTATGAAAAATTGCCTGAAGGTCACTGGTGTAGGCGATTGTATCGCTCTGTGCAGCCATTGCTTGTCCAGGGGGATGTTTGTACAGCCACAGGCTTGCGGCCGAACAGACATCCTCCTACGGTTGTGTGAATGCGACAAATAAGTGACAGTTGGGAGTAGGATCTGTGGACTCATGACTAACTTTAACAGTAGATATCTCTGGTACCTACACTCATGGCCAAAAGTTTTAAGAATTATACAAATGTTAATTTTTACAAAGTCTACTGCATCAGGTTTTATAATGGCAATTTACATATAAAGAGTGATCAGCTTAACAGCAATTATTTCAAAGTCAACATTTGCCTAGAAAATGAACTTTTCCCACAAAACACATTTCAACTAAATTGCAGGCCTGCCTTAAAAGGAGCAGCTAACATCGTTTCAGTGATTGCTCCATTAACACAGGTGTGGGTGTTGATGAGGACAGCAGGCAGGTGTGAGTGCATCGGCAAGCACTGTGGGGGTGGGGGAGACTCTTGGGGGCAAGGCCTGGTGTCAAGGAGAGCCACTTCTCTCCAGAAAAAAACATCAGTGACAGACTGATATTCTGCAAAAGGTACAGGGAGTGGACTGCTGAGGACTGGGGTAAAGCATTTTCTCTGATGAATCCCCTTTCCAATTGTTTGGAACATCTGGAAAGCAGCTTTTTCGGAGAAGACAAGGTGAGCGATACCACCAGTCTTGTCTCATGCCAACTGTAAAGCATCCTGCAACCATTCATGTGTGGGGTTACTTCTCAGCCAAGGGAATCGGCTCTCTCACAGTCTTGCCTAAAAACACATCCATGGGTAAAGAATGGGACCAGAATGTCCTCCAAAAGCAACTTCTCCCAACCGTCTTCTCCGAACAAGCTGTTTTCCAGATGTTCCAAACAATCAGAAAGGGGATTCATTAGAATAAATGTAAGAATAAAAAAAGATTTTTAAAGAAAGTGGTGAATGCCAACCTTTTCTTCTCTCATCTAAATTATGAAAAATCGCCTGAAAGTCACTGGTTTAGGCGATTGTATCCCTCTGTGCAGCCATTGCTTGTCCAGGGGGACGTTTGTACAGCCACAGGCTTGTGGCCGAACAGACATCCTCCTACGGTTGTGTGAATGCGACAAATAAGTGACAGTTGGGAGTAGGCTCTGTGGACTCATGACTAACTTTAACAGTAGATATCTCTGGTACCTACACTCATGGCCAAAAGTTTTGAGAATTATACAAATGTTAATTTTTACAAAGTCTACTGCATCAGGTTTTATAATGGCAATTTACATATAAAGAGTGATCAGCTTAACAGCAATTATTTCAAAGTCAACATTTGCCTAGAAAATGAACTTTTCCCACAAAACACATTTCAACTAAATTGCAGGCCTGCCTTAAAAGGAGCAGCTAACATCGTTTCAGTGATTGCTCCATTAACACAGGTGTGGGTGTTGATGAGGACAGCAGGCAGGTGTGAGTGCATCGGCAAGCACTGTGGGGGTGGGGGAGACTCTTGGGGGCAAGGCCTGGTGTCAAGGAGAGCCACTTCTCTCCAGAAAAAAACATCAGTGACAGACTGATATTCTGCAAAAGGTACAGGGAGTGGACTGCTGAGGACTGGGGTAAAGCATTTTCTCTGATGAATCCCCTTTCCAATTGTTTGGAACATCTGGAAAGCAGCTTTTTCGGAGAAGACAAGGTGAGCGATACCACCAGTCTTGTCTCATGCCAACTGTAAAGCATCCTGCAACCATTCATGTGTGGGGTTACTTCTCAGCCAAGGGAATCGGCTCTCTCACAGTCTTGCCTAAAAACACATCCATGGGTAAAGAATGGGACCAGAATGTCCTCCAAAAGCAACTTCTCCCAACCGTCCAAGAGCAGTTTGGTGATTAACAATGCCTTTTCCAGTATGATGGAGCACCTTGCCATAAAGCAAAGGTGATAACTAAATGGCTCAAGGAACAAACCATAGAGATTTTGGGTCCATGGTCTGGAAACTCCCCAGATCTTAATCCCATTGAGAGCTTGTGGACAAACAAAAACCAACAAATTGTGACAAAATGCAAGCATTGATTGTACAAGAATGGACGGCTATCAGTCAGGATTTGGTCCAGAAGTTGATTGAGAGCTGCCAGGGAGAATTGCAGAGGTCCTGAAGAAGGGTCAACACTGCAAATATTGACTTGCTGCATTAACTCATTCTAACTGTCAATAAAAGCTTTTGTTACTCATAATATGATTGCACTTGTATTTCTGTATGTGATAAAAACATCTGACAAAAACACATAAAAACCAGAGGGCAACAAATCATGTGAAAATATAATATTTGTGTCATTCTCAAAACTTATGGCCATGACTGTAGAATATTCCACGCTACTTTCATACTCTTACAGCTTGCTCAACAGCTGTGTTTTGTACACAGTTTATTTTTGTCTTGTAAAAATGAGGAACAAATGAGAACATTACTGTCAACTGCTTTGAGTGCTCTGTGGGGTCTGGAATTCAGGGAGAAGCAGCTGGTCAGCAGAGAGCAGAGATGAGTAGCTTGTCTAGAAGCCCCCATATACAAGTTTACAACATTAATATATACTCCATTATTACTGTATATACTCGTGTATAAGCCGAGTTTTTCAGCACAAAAAATGTGCTGAAAAACGTCCCCTCGGCTTATACACGAGTCAATACTTGTAAAAAATAATTAAAAATGCACTAAAAAAAATAAACGTATTTACTCACCCTCCGGTGGCCCGATGCGCAGCGCTGCTCCCCTGATGTCATCGCGGCTCCTCTTCTGGCTTCCCGGCTCCTCTTCTTGCTTCCGTGCCGTCTTCTGTCTTCTTTAACATCGTGCTGGGTGCCGCCATTGTTCTTCTCCCGTGCGGCGCCTAGTATGACAGCAGCAGCGGCGCGATGTTAAAGAAGACAGAACACGGCGCGGAAGCCAGAAGAGGAGCCGCGATGACATCGGGGTAGCAGCGCTGCGCATTGGGGCCACCGGAGGGTGCGTAAATAAGTTTTTTTTTTTTTTTTTTTAAATTCTGGGCTGACTGTATACTACTGGGGGGCAGGCTGCATACTACTGGGGGCAGGCTGGGCTGGCTGCATACTACTGGGGGCAGGCTGGGCTGGCTGTATACTAGGGGCAGGCTGGGCTGAATGTATACTACTGGGGGCAGGCTGTATACTATAGGGGGCTGGCTGGCTATATACTTGGCTGGGTCTGTTACCAGTGCATTTCCCACCCTCGGCTTATACTCGAGTCAATAGGTTTTCCCAGTTTTTGGTGGTAAAATTAGGGGTCTCGGCTTATACTCTAGTATATACGGTATTTAACTTTTTAGAGTGGTGTCCTCGATTATAAAAACATAGTCACTTTCTTTAAAGCATAACTAAAATGTCAAAAAGTAATTACATAAGAGTAGTGCAGACGTTTATAGTAAACATTTATAATATATTTTAATCTATCATTATGTTCCCCTGTCCTTCTTTCCCCCCAGTGTTTGTTCCAAATTTAAGCAGATTGTATAAATCAAGTTTTCTGCCCTGTACACTGCTGATGGCTATTGGTAAAGGAAACTGATAGTATCTGATGACTTAAAGGGATTGTCCAGGAATAGAAACTTTTTGATATTTGACTGGTAGGTGGTGGGTTAAAAAGAAATAACTCATATTTATCTTTTTACCTGATCCCACGCTACCACTGCGCAGCCCACCATTGTGGGCTTCTGATTGTATTCAAAAGCTGCGGGTGAAACGCATCTACAGCTTCTGTTATTATTCGGACGCTGGCAGTGATGCATGCTTACAGCCACACTCCTGCTACTGCATTAAAACTCCTGCAGTAGCAGGACTGCAGTTGTACACTCGCATCACCCCCAATCCTCCGAATAAAAACAGAAGCTGTAGATGTACGTCACCAGCAGCTTTTGTATACAAACAGAAGCCTGCAGTGAGGACCAGGTTCGGGGAGAGAGAGTTCTTTTTTTTTAAATTTTAACCTCCCTCCTACCAGCCATATATAAAAGTTCCTATTCACAAATGTGTCAAATAGTGTAAAAAAAAATCTAAATAATTATACCAAACTCTGGTGGTGGGCAACTTCTAAATCTTAAAAGGCAACCCCCATTTTTTAAATTACATAGATTTGACCTAGGTGTTGTGCTGTAATCAGCAAAAATTTTGAAAAAGGGGATATATACATATCAGATCCAAAATCTTAAAATGGGCTTATGCAATATTTTTTTTCTAAAAGCTATTCAGTGTTACCAAATGTAGAGCATTCGATATTTTAATATTTTGTAGGCAACAAGAAATGTCACCATCTTCAGAGGGGAGGAAACAAGTTAGCAAAGCTCTCCAGTGTGTGATAGCATCACACAAAAAATTGTCCATTCGGACATCTATACCCATTTGCCACTAAAACTTAACTTTTATTTAGTATGATTAGAAGGTGGGCCAACCAAAATTATCAAATGTTTAAAATTTCTCAAACAGTATGAAAGGGTTGTTGTGGCAAGCAGTATACTCGGGGGCATATAATTCTGCAACTATGTCCCACAGTAGTGTTTGTTTAGGTTTTGTTGATGATCGTGCTCATAAGTAGTGGTTTACACACGTAGTGGTTGAGGTGACCACAGACTTGAATTACTGCTTTAGAAGTCAGGGGACCCCGTCTCGTACCACCTCAACACCCTTAATATTCGCACTGCACGTAGTCAACTTGAGCGCACATATACTCTAACTTAAAGACTAAGCGTTCTAAGGGGAGGAGGGGGATAGGGGAAGGGAGGATTCCTTTACACATGCCCTACTATCTAAGCATTCAATAAGGGCACACAATCACACAACTAGTTTCCTCATTAATCTGCCATATTCAAACTGTTGATTCTAAAAACATTCACACAGTAGCCCCCCTGACATGTTTCGCCACGTGGAGTGGCGTCCTCAGGGGTACCGGGGCTATAATGCATTATAGCCCCGGTACCCCTGAGGACGCCACTTCACGTGGCCCCCGAGTATACTGCTTGCCACAACAACCCTTTCAAACTGTTTGAGAAATTTTAAACATTTGTTAATTTTGGTTGGCCCACCTTCTAATCATAATAAATAAAAGTTAAGTTTTAGTGGCAAATGGGTATAGATGTCCGAATGGAAAATTTTTTGTGTGATGCTATCTAACTTTCTGAGTACCCAGCCACCCAATGGTCAGCACGCCTAAACCCTATTTACTCCAGTGTGTGAGACGCAAGTGGATTTACATTAAACCAGTTGTTTAATAATACAATAATAATCAGTTGTGTGACTAATAAAAGGCACAACCACACATGGTGAGCATTACCAGTATGATCACTCTTGCATTCCCCTATGAACACTTTCTCTTTTTTTCCATTTCTCCTATGAAGGGGTTCTATGTCCCTAACCCGGCATAGAATGTGTCATTAGTAGCAGCAATGTAGTCTTCTACTTTTTTTCAAACTCCATTTGTTGCACATGTTTCCTTCTATTGAAATGTAACCTCTTCAACTCCGTAACCACTTCTGGACCAGGATAAATGTGCCCTACCCGCCATATTTGCCTTCTCAACAGCAAATGGAAGTTGTAAATTAATACAGCAAAAGAACACTTTGCCCTTCCTCGAACAGCACTAAGAAAGAGACAGCTTTTTCATGGATGACACTTTGGCTTCACATCTGTCAGCCACTGCTCTTCTCATTCTCTTTTTTGGCCATTGGCCACTGGATCCATCACTGTCAGCTCTTTCATGCTCCACACGTGAATCTCTCTGTATGTTTGCATGTTTGTTATTGCTTATGGTGACTAATATAACCATTTATAGTATGATGCTTTTAAAGAGAACCCGTCATGCAAAATAACCCCCCTAAACTAAATATATTTTCATAAACTGCCATTAGAGAGCATTGCCTCTATACCTTCATTGTCCCTCTACATGCCTGTAAACCTAAGCAATGAGGTACTAAAGCTGTATGCAAATGACCTGTGAAATGTCCAATGAAGCATTAGCATATTCAAGCTGTCCACCTTATTCATGAGTGGGAGGTACAGCCACACCCCCAGTGCATGACTGACAGCCTGTATAATGATGTGAGGCTGTATAATGATGTGCTTCCTGGTGCTGGTGGCCACGCCTCCTGCAGCCTGTGTGTGCATGTGTATGTGTTTAGGAGAGATACAGCAGCTCCAGGCAGCCATGTTACAGCAGAACATATCAGATTCATGTGTAGCTGATGTCTGTGTCTCTCACCTGTATATTAGGAGGATGCAGCATGTCAGCAGATGCAGTACACACACTAGCAATGCTTTACTATACATTACACACAGACATGAGCAGGGGGAGGAGAGGGGAGGGTTAATAGGGGTGACATCACTGCCTCTGACCATGTGACCAGCATCATTTACATAATAAAAAATAGATGATTTTACAATGAATAATGTATGAAATAACTAAATAAAGGCTGGGATGGGATCATTGTGAGCTGCTCCAACAGGTAGTAGTGACAGGACTAGTGACACAGACCTGATGACAGGTGTCCTTTAAATATACCAAGCATAATTTAATACTTTAGGCTGTTGTGGCTCCATCTGAAGCCACAAGAACTATGTTAGCCCTCTACCTGTATACCTAGGACAATTGTTCGCATTGTTCACAAATGCAGCTAGTGGTAGGTTCCTGTAGAGCCCTATTAACTAACACCCTTCTTTTAGCTAAAAATTGTATCCCTCAGATATAATCAAATTTATAATCTTGCCTGGTATCTAGGAATATCTATAGCGGGTTAGGGGGGTGCGGCCTCCTCTGGTTGAAGCCAGCAGCTCCTCTCCATCTCTTCTCAGCATTAATGTCAGTGTACCGGTTGACCATCGAGTTCCTTTAGCCTCCTAACATTAGCAAACTGTACCCCATGCATATTTCTGATTATATTAAATCACGGCGTGCCTGCCTGGAGGATGAGGAGAAATAGTCCATAGAGGCTGCTGTGATTTCATGTGATCCGATACAAACACGGGGTACAGTTTGCTAATGTTCAGACTAAAGGACCTTAGATGATGTCACCCTGGTCATATGACATTATTGCTAAATGCTGAGTAGGGATGGGGATGCTGCTTGATTCAGCCAAAGAAAGCCATGGCAACACCCCCCCCCTTCCTGACACACTATAAATATCCCTGCATACCAGGTAAGATTATAGATTTGATTTTATGGAGATCCGAGGAAAATTTTTTTTAGCTAGGGTGGATTTGTGAAGAATCTGTTGACAGGTTTCCTATAACCCTTACAAGGATTGTTATCTGTGGGAAAAATTGCAATGCATTGCATTTACAATGACATTTATTGGAAAGCTGGAAAAAAAATCTGAATGCAATGAAATTTTACCTAAAACACGCCAATTTCTTGTGCTTTGTTTTTTTATGGAATTGTGTTTTGATCCGAAATGTATTCCCTTTTTTTCTATAGATCGATGTATCCCAAATTTATATAGGCCTTGTTAAGCCCTTTTCACCTTTCAAAGAATAATCCCATGTATGCTGTTTTGCTGGACCCACCTCATAACTTTCATACTATGTTTTGAGCTGTGTATGTGTAATTTTTTTTTGGTGACCCAGCTGAGCTTTCATTGATTCTATTTTTAGCAAACTCTACAGGCAAGGATTGCAGAAGTTAATTCCGAGGGCTATAATACAGCTGACATATCTGCCTAAAGTAGTGGACGAGGCATAAACCACTCAAGAATCTTCTGTACCTCTGGGGTGCTTTGTCCTCCACGATCTCCCCCCTCTATCCGCCAGCGCTCCACTGGGCTCTACTTCGGGGTCTCCAGCTCGGTGCCGCCTCGTGGCTTGGCTGGTGGCCTCCACCTGCACCCTCGATGGGGTCTGAATTCACGGTCGCGCACATTCTATCCTGTGTTGCTGCTTTTTGTACGCCGTGCACCCCACTCTCCGGTGCAGGCGCGCACTCGCCAATGACATTACAGACGCGCGCGAAGGGACGTCTATTTTAAACGATTGCAGTGGTCAGTTTTACTTCTGGTGAGGTCCCATGGAGCCGGCTGACAGCACCTGGCAGACGCGGATCCCGATAACCGTGGGCTCTGTCACTAACTACCGTTTATGGGAATTGGGATTTTTTTCCCTGTTTTGGCCATTGATTGGGCTTTGTTGGAGCTTTCTGATTAGCACTCCCTATTCTTCTTTGCGTTAACAGGAGAAACGTCTCAAAAATGAGAGAGCCACCCGCGAGACGAACAACACAAGAGAAGGAGCCAGATAAGGATAGGCGACTAACACAAAGGCTCCTCTCCACCAGCCGATGCAAGATTTGTAATCGAAATTGATTGCTCATGTAAGAAACGCCTATGTAAAGAGTGCTTAAGGATTGTTATCTGTGGGAAAAATTGCAATGCATTGCATTTACAATGTATTGGAAAGCTGGGAAAAAATCTGAATGCAATGAAATTTACCTAAAACACGCCAATTTCTTGTGCTTTGTTTTTATGGCATTGTATTTGATCTAAATGATATTCCCTTTTTATTCTATATATTCTATGTATACCAAATTTATATAGGCTTGTTAAGCCTTTTACCTTTCAAAGAAAATCCCTGTATTGCTGTTTTCTGACACCCATAACTTTTTCATACTAAAATCCCTGTATTGCTGTTTTCTGACACCCATAACTTTTTCATACTTATGTTTTTGAAGCTGTGTAATGTGTAATTTCTTTTGCGTGACCAGCTGAAGCTTTCATTGATGCTATTTTAGCAACTCTACAGCAAGGATACAGCTGACATCTGCCAAGTATGGAGAGGGCATAAACCACTCAAGATCTTGTACCTCTCGGGGTGCTTGTCCTCCCCAGATCTCCCTCTTCCGAGCTCCCTGGGCTCTACTTGGGGTCTCCAGCTCTGGGTTGCCCCTCGTGGCGTGCTGGTGGCCATATGAGTCCTGATGGGGTCTGCAGCGGTCGGCACATCATCTGCATGTGTGTGCGATGCCCCACTTCCGGTGACGGGCAGCAGCCAATGACATCAGACGCCGGAAGGTGAGTATTTTAAACGATTGCAGTGTAGTTTTACTTCTGGTGAGGTCTCCATGGAGCTGGACAGCATGGCAGACGCGATCCCTAACCCTGGGCTCTGTGACTAATCGCTTTATGGGAATGTGGGGGATTTTTTCCCTGTTTATTGCCATTGATTGGGTCTCTTGTTGGAGTCTTTACTGATTAAGCACTCCCTATTCTTCTTTGGTTAACAGGAGAAAGATCTCCCAAAAGAAAGAAAGAGAGAGAGAGACAAACCCAAAGAGAAGGAGCCAGATAAGGATAGGACTAAAAAGGCTCCTTCCAAGCGTTGCCAGATTTGTAATACTAAATTAGATGCCTCATGTAAGAAAAGCCTATGTAAAGAGTGCTTAGACAGAATCCTTAAGGAAGAAAAACCCTCTTTTTTGGATGAGTTAAGGACCATTATGAGGGAAGAAATTAAAGCTTCTAGGGGTCCCCCCTTAAAAAGACCCAGAATTAGTCCCGACTGTGTAGACCCAGATGATGAAAAGCCTTCATGCTCATATGAGATAGTCATAAGACCAGGATGTTTTTTCACAACCTCAAGTTGTTAATGACCCGAAGTTTTTGTTTGACAAATGAAGATTTAGATAGCTTGATAAAAGCCCTAAGGGACACCGTAAGAATCGAGGATAAAGTGTAAGAAAAATCCATGGTAGATGAATTATTTGGGGGACTGAGACAGAAGAGTACCAGAAAAACGGTTGAATATCCCTAAAGACTTTAAAAATCGTTTACTTTTTGACCCAGGTAGACCATAATGATAAAATGGATCCGCATAGGGCTAGTTCTTTTTAGTTATGGTAATTTTTTCGGAAATCATTCATATTGCGCTGCATGATTGGCAAATTCAGGTCTGCCAGGGCAATGCTGGTCTGACAGAGCGGGGGCCAGTTCCATATGGGCATTCTTGTCTGAACCACTCTAGTGAACACTTCTGCCTGACATGACTGAGTGCTCCGTTTATAAAGTCGGACAGAGGGGGCGTATCTTCTATGGAGGGGGGCATTCATTTTTTGAATAATAACCTTGTTTTTTACAAACATGTAGGTGAGTAGTCATTTAAAGGGTGCTTGTGTCTTTAAAACTATTTTTGTGTTTGTAATACGCTTCGACATGTGCATGCTGGGCGGTTGGCCGCGTGGCGACGATAGCCTAAAAAGCCGCATAGCCTAAACCCTTTGTTCACTCGGTCTAGTGTCTGCAAGCGCGGTCCCGGCTGTCCTGCTCCCTTTGCTGGTCTTCCCAGCTTCCGCGTACAAGTAACAAAAATTGGGGCCCTTGTTCTAGTGAAGTCTGAAGCTGGATGAGACTTTGTCTTGACAAACGTTGCGGGTAATAAAAAAAAGTTTCCTGAAGCCAATACCCACACCAAAAAAGTTTTTCTCGTGGCTTTATTTAGAGGCAACAAAAAGTGGCAAGACGCAGGCCTAAAGATAAAGGGTAGTTCTTCCCTGGAAACATGTTCCTTCTCCTTCTTGAATGAGGTCCAATAGGAAAGAGAGTAGCGCATATTCTATTTCGTTCCCTCAACCGAATAAAACCATGATGCATATTGTGGGGGGGAAGGTTGAAGACAGTTTCTTTCTCGCCCCCCCCCCCCCACCCCTGCCTATGGAAGAACTATAAACAAACTAGGTGGGGTGACTTCATATCCAGATATGTGGTTTAGCCGTTAAGAATTGTCTGCGGTTCTCCCTCCTCAATGGTGGTTTTTACTCTATCCAGGCATCCTCAAGAAGTCTCGACAACATATATCTTTGGGGAACAGTCATGGTGTCTATATTAACCAGACGGTGCGTCTACCCATGGCTGAATCTGATGTATCTGTGCCAGTTTTGGTATTCCCTCCCCATCCTTCCCACATAAGAGAAAGGTACTACTTACTCGCTAATATTAAGTTTACTCCTCCTCGACTAGCTCCCTTTCTCTAATAAGGAGGCCATGTATTGGTCTTCACATTTACAGGTTAATCATAAATCTCAGTTCTTGAACGACATGGTGACATATCTAAGTTCATTAAGATGGAATCTAATAAAACTTCTACCAGCCTTAAAATACACCTAATAAATACCCGAAAGCAGAAATATGCATTTTTGTGTAGCTATCTGTATCTTAAGATTCATGACCATCTATGTTTCCTTACTATCTATGATTCCCATTCACATGAGTCGATTGCTCAGAAGTTTTTAGACGTTTCCTCCTTTGTTTTCACTTCCACTAGCCCAATCTTGAATCACACCAAAAACCCTCACGACTCAGTGGGTAGGTAGTCTCATTGATTCAATTCACACCCCGGACACCATTAGTCCGCGGCGTTATGGTCTTTCATGGCATGCAATCAGTTCTCCTCCCGGCGAGTCTTTATACCCAGAAGTCTTGGGTCTATAGTGGTGAATATTTGAGTACGAAGAATACTTTCTAATGTAAGTAAGATCCCATCACCTAATTATTCCTTGCTATGTGGGAGACATCGGTAAGCTCATTTAGAATAACAACAAAATGTTAAGGTGGCACATATTAGTTCTTCGAATTAATGCGCTTGGGTTTGATGCATAAATTTGGAAAATATCCGATCATGTTTTTCCCTACCCCTATAAAAGAAATTTTTGGAACGCTTGCTACAAATCACTGGGATCCCTTGTTCACAATGGTTAGCAGGAAAGAATCATCATTACACCGTGCAGTAGACCCCATCAACACACCTGGACTTAGCACGGGCTAAAGATTCCGCTTCAGAAAACTGAAATATCGCTTAAACTGGTGAAGGATCTCGATGCTAACCTACAAAAGATGTGAAACGGGTTTCATCATGGCCAATATTCGCAGATCCAGAGGATGCATCACGTCTCTGGTTGGCGAGCACTTTTTCCGAGAACTATTACATTGCGCGGGTCACTGGTCCGCATTACTAATTCGTTCAGGGGCGATACTTAAAACGAAAGTGGATATTGAAAGCCATCCTCCAATAAACCCTCTGGAAGCTGTAACCAAGGATCTAAGGGGGGGAAGCATCTAAATAATCTTTTCCGTCCGACAATACCACTACGTGAGTTTTTAGAGAGAGCAGGGCGGACAAGGTCAAGGAAACTCAGACGCATTTCCTTCAGTAATTATTTTCTTCGCAGATGAAAACGTTCTTTCAATTTCATCACAGCAGTCCATCTGAGGGCTCAGAGACCGAGGTCGCAGTACTATCTCATCAGAACCACCTATTCTCCTTACGAATGGATTCAACACCAGGGTCTTCCAAAGAGTCCTCAGATTGGGAAATCCCGCCACCACGCTCTGCTCTCTTCGCAGCCAGACAAATTCGAAAGTCCGAAAGATTCTATTCCCTAAAAATCCAAAGAAGTTCTTGGGGATTGGATGCCTTCTCCCTTCTCTAATGTATTCCTCTTCCAATTCTCTGATCAAAGTTTCACCAGAAGTTTCACACCACATGATAGCACATTGTATGAAATGAGGAAAAATCCCATAATACTACTGTTACTTGCCAATACGTGTAGTCTGGAGTATCTGGTAGGATCGATCAACTCACCCTTGGGTTAAAGTAAAATAAATAAAAAAATAAAATAAAAAAAGTTAAATAAAAAAAATTTATAATAACCAAACTTACAAATTTTCAAATGCAGCCCAAGTCAACACCCACCCCCGCCCCCTTTCCCTAGACTTGACATAAATAAATAAACAGTAAAAAATCATGAAACACATTAAGGTATCAGACGCTGTCGCGAAAAGTGCCGAATACTATCAAATATGATCACGGGTTTTTCCTGTGTTTTAACCAGATACGGAAAATAGCGCCCAAGCCAAGTCGAAAATGGCACTTTTTTTGCCTTTTGAAAAATATAAAAAAAATCTATCAAAAGGTCTTCAGTCCAAAAATGATATCATTGAAAAATATTATCAATTTCTCGCAAAAAATGACACCACCCACAGCTCTGTACACAAAGTTTTTTTTTTTACCGGTGTTTTGTATGCGTTGGAAAAGGGGTAGTCTTATACGGCGAATATATCTTAAACTCTATATTTTAAACAGGAAAGTAGGGGGGTCGTCTTATACGCCGGAATATACGGTAAATATCCCAGCAAGAGCTTTCAGAGCATCTGAACATGGCAATTCACTGCTGAGTTTTTCTATATCATTTCTTTTTTTTCAAATCCGGTTCTTATTTTTATTTCATATTCTCTGTCCTTTTGAAGCTCACAATAAAACCGTATTTCATAATCTTTATCTTCAGATCGTATTCCAGCGGAGAACCATTGTTTTATTTTTCTATTTGTTTCAGTTTTTTTTATGGAATCTATTATGTGTGAAACCCTGAGCATCGGGCTAGGAGACCAACTCATGACTATTCAGGTCATGATGGGTTCAGTTGAATATCATCTTTCATATATCATATGGTAGTGAATGAAGGATTCCCCGTCCTATACATTCATTCCCTAGTTTTCCAATTAACACAAGTTGCACCTCGTGGATTGTTCTAGAGATGAAAATAAAAGTTATCAAACTTAATTGACTATGTCATGGTCATGTATTTCATTCTTCTAGTGGCCTGGTATATCTATAGTGGCAATTCCAATTAACAACTTGACTTTTTAAAAATCTTGAAGACCTCCACATCACTCGCATGTAAAGGCTCCTCTGATAGAAGAGTTGGTGAAATCTTCAAAATGTCCAACGACTAGCCAGATGAGTGTGTTTCCTCCCTACCCACATACATTTTATAATATATATATCACTTGAAAAATCTATAGTGTATATCTTTATAGGCTGTAATATAAACCGTATCCTATAAATCCATTTTATTTTTTTTTGGGGTGTCATATATTTTTCTCACTTCTCATTGTCATTTTTTGTGTTAATGGAACAAAGCACCTATGCAAATAGGTGTAAAGAACATATTGTGGGAAACTGAGCAGAACTAAAATACTTAGAATGAGTGGCTTGAGTCAGCTTCCCAATGGCAGAAAGTTGCTGGCCATTTACTGCATTCAGAAATAAGCAAAGCATCAACCATGATTTTATACTAAACCCTCCTGCGGCTCATGACGTAGTCGCGTACAGTATGGTTGGCAACATCGGCGGTCAGGGAATGGCTTTAGAGGGGGAAGCGTCTGTCACCCCCTCCACCCCCCCCCCCCCTCATCTTCATAGAGAACTCACACGCACACTGCACTGTATTCCGTAGAAGATAGTACGGCGCTGTGAGCCCATTGAACTGTTTGGGGGCGTAGATACGCTTGTCCGTATATACGTCCCCCATACAGTCTTTGTGTGAATGTAGCCTCAGAGAGATCAAGGGCAGAAGGAGCACTATATACACTATGGCAGATTTCTTCTCTTTTTTATTATAATCTGAATTGACCTTTTAATTACATGGAACTTATTCATGGTTTTAATTTTTTTCACAGAAAAGCTATATGCACTGTTTTGTAAAGAAGGCACCACTGTATGTTGAATAGACAATATTGCGACCATTTTTATTATTTATTAAATTTTTTTAGAATAGATTGTATTTTTCATCTTCTTTCAATCTTCACAAAAATGTATTCTTTAAAGGGGTTTTCCCACCAATCAAGTTAGGCCGTATCAGCGCTCGGCGATCTCTGTCAGATCCATAGAGATGAATGGAGCATTTCCAGGAGCAAAAAGTGGTCCGATGGAGGTACCTGGGACCCCGTTGGACCCCTGTTCTCGTGATCTGTGGGGATCTCGTCACTGAGACCCTCATCGATCAGCAAGTCAGGCTCTATGCAGTGGATAGGGGTAAACTTGATTGGTGGGAAACTCCTTTAATGAGAAAATGGTAATTTTTTTTCTTTTAAAAACCTTTTTATTTCAAAATACCACGCATTAAAGAAATACATAATTAACAATGAGTTTTGTACAATATACAGAATTCATTACTCAAAATTGTTTACATTATTATAGAGACTAGATTATGCAATCCCCTGATCGCTCATATAATATACTGAGGTCCAGCCTCCAGCAGGTTCTAATAATGATAAATAATAATCTTTATTTATGTATCCTCATCATATTCTGTAACACTTTACAAATCATGAGATCAAAGAGTTGATCTAGTACATGGCTGCCGTAAAAATGCCTTGATGCAAGGAATAGATTCAAGTTCTCTGCAGACCCTGAACAAGCAGATGAAGTAGCTTATTTTTCCAACATCTGGCACCAGGTACATAGTAGAGGTACAAGCTCTGTGCAGACATTTCTCAAACAGTAAATGCTGAAAGGTTGTACCTATGGAGTAGTATAAGAAATATTAGTCTTTCATGTAAGGTTACTGCACATTGGATTTTTTTTTATAGTTTAGCAATATGATGCACTCCTATAGGTTGGGAATCATAAAATGACTCAGTATTAGGTTGCACATTCCTTTTTAAGACCTCAGGGTTCAATCACTGACCTTTGAATTGTATCATTTTCCCTCTCCTTAAAGTAATTGCCTTCCTATCAATACCCTCTGCTGAATTACAGATATGTAAACACAAATACATCAATGACAGCCTCCCCCACAGGGGAACACCACAGTGAGGAGAGGCTCCCTTAAAACCAGAACAAGCGTCTCTGCAAATTTTCACACCTTGAGACATGAAAGTTAAAACATGAAGATTGATCTGGTTACTTGATGCGTGAAAAGACATGTTTAGTCTGAGGAACTCAGTCACAAAGGCGAATGACTTCTAAAGTAAATTGCTTGAGGGAGCTCCTGATCCTTAGCATTTGTTACTGTGAGGAGACTAGTATGGACAAGTCTCATTCACTTATTAATATGCTTATCACCTCTTCTTTTATGTTGAGATTGTAAGATGATATATATTAATATAATTACTTATGGTGCACACTGGGGGTCATTTGCTAAATCCAGAGCCTGGCAAATGTACCAATAAAGTTCCAACATAAAGTTTGTAGGAGTAGACACTAACTGCAGAAGAAAATTGTTTAGGAAATGTGTGTGGATCTTCTCCACTACCTCAATGATGGCAAACCTTTTAGAGACCAAGTGCCCAAACGAAAACAAAACCCCACTCATTTATTGCAAAGTACCAACATGGCAATGTTAAGAAGCAACTTATGGCTTCCTGCTCTGTCACAGCTTTCAATCTATTGTCATCCTGAGGACAATACAGTAGAAAGAAGGAGAAGAAATTCAGGTTATTATTGTAGCGTTCCTCCAGGGTCCCCATGAAGTGGAAGAATTGTGGTGTGACTGCTTGTGTGCCACCCATGGGACCTGTGCCATAGGTCTGCCACCACTGCACTATCTGAATGAAACAGTACAGACGCATAGGGATGACAACAAGTGGGTGGATATTCTTGTAACCTGCAATTTGTTGAGAATTTAGCAGTGGTGAAACTTAAGCCTGTTGTCCATAAGGAAGTTTGATTAGACCAACCAATTTTAAGCGCTTGCAGAATTTACCAGATTGGACCCTGAATCACTGAACTGTACTCAGCAAGTCTATTCAGTTCTGTGATTCATTGTCCAGTCTGGTAAATCTTACAAATGAAAAGAACAAATTTGCACACTGCTAGAATTCGGGATTATAATAGCGACTGCCAACGCCACGCCATGTGGCAGTAGAGCGATATGGCTGTTAGCGGAATGGGCAGTGTGTACTTTTTAAAAAGGTTTTGTTTTTTTTTTTGCACAAAACTTGTGTAGCTTTGCCTGGTGGCAGCGCCATGCGCAAGAGGCTAATGCCTCTTGATGTATCAAGCGGGACACGGCGGGAGAGCATGGCCGGTATCATACGCCCGTACACTGTCATATGCAGTCTTCCCCACAGTGTCTCAATATTGGTATAGATGTTTCTCCTGTAGGAAACTAGTATTATAAATGTCAAATGATAGAAATGGACCTGAAATTTAGCATTTGGCTTCAGGATAAGCATTTAAAAAGTACACAGGTATGGCACCAATGATACTATACAGATACAGCACTACACAATGTAACTAGAATCTAAACATGCACAAGTACAACAGATGTAGAAAGTGGGGAACCAAGAGATGGGTATATCATTCAAGGTTTACAAAGTGTTAAATGGTTGTTTTGATGGATAATACAGTGGTTGTCATCTAGTATCTTCTATATCCGTAGACTTGTTTTTTTCCAAAACAAGCCAAAACCATGAAGTAATCGATAAATAATTCAAGCCATTACATGAAATCATCACCTAAGAGGATCCCTGTCTACCAGAAGACTATTGTACAAACAATATGCCATCTAACTTTAATTAATCTCTATAATCACCAAGCTACAGCTACCGCCAATAAAGCAGTCTGAAAGTATCATCTTTGTCTATGGGGTAAATATACATACCCAGTCAATGGAGTTCAAAGACCGTGCATTGTTCATTTATAATGTACCTTGCTACGATTCACTAAGATTGTGCGCCCGGTATCATGCATGCACCAAAAATAAGGGGTCGCTTGCGCAACAATACCAGCACACACACTTCTTATATACCTGTGCAAGCCATTTTGGCCCCGAAACGGTGCACAGTCCGACAAAAGTGCGCAATCGCGACCCTTAGTAAATGAGCCCCTACGTGTTTGAAGAGCACTCCAGGTTTACTATCATTAGCAGTAAAGATACTGTGTATGTAAGGTTTGACCCTTTATATAGTTTCTTATATTTTTAGATCATATTTTGATTAAAACTAATTTTTTTTTTGTGCGGTGTGCCAGGACTAAAACAGAACAGGTTAAAAAAAAAGAAAAAACATGGAAGTCCCGGAAGGACAACATAACATATAAATCATAGTACTTGACTTTCTGTAATTATGTACTGGGGCAATCCATCTTCTGCTTGTTTACCAGGTCATTATATTGACAGACTTATTTCAGTCTAGTTTTAAAATTGCCATCCGTTTGGTGACGACTGTTTGAAAGCAGAAATAACTTGGACTAATGACCAGGCAGCATTGTAAACATGAGCTATTACACATTAGTTGGCCTACATACAGTTACTGGAAGGCAACAGAGTGCATACCTCCCGCACAGATGTAGCAGGACAGTCTCACAGTACCAGGGGGTATGACCCGCACGTCAACTCTATTGACTGAAATGGTGAAGCAGGGAACCCTTAGCACCTTTCCCAATGATTTGTGCCTCTACACCTGCTGTGTTGGGCAGAGGTTGACAGGCACAACATAATGCCGTTATGATGGTTACTAGCCTCAGAGCGACACACACCAGCATCGGTGCAGGAAAGGGTGCTGCTAGTAGGGGCTTTGGGTTTATAAATAGAAGTGGTTAATATAGGGGCTACAGAAAGATGAGCCTCCAATGTAGGGGTAGTGGAGGTTAAGAAGGAGGGGCTATAGAAAAGAGCACATTTTAAAAAGAACGGCATTTTCACATATACAGTAAGTGACAGGTTCCTATAGAGGTCCTTTAGAGACACACTTCTTTTAACTAAAAATTGCTTCCCTTACATCCACATAAATCCACTTTGTGTTATATTCCCTAGTATCAGAGGAAATGTATCCTGCTTGGCTGGCCACTCCCATGTACTCCTCCCCATTCTCCATGGAGGCATGTTGTGATTCCATGTCATCAGATACTAGTGTTGCACTTATACCAGAATTTTGAGTGTACAATACTGAATACCGATACAATACTTTCAAGAAAAGAAAAAAAGTATTATCTGAATGTTTAGGGTGCAGTCACATGGGGTGTCTACTTTGCTTTTAGGAATGCAATGCAAATGTATGGGGCGGGACTAAGCTTAAAAGCATATGCATTTTCATTGAAACGCATGCGATCATTAACAATCACCAGTGATTTGCTAGTATATGTACTACTGGGCAGGGCAAAAAGAAGATTACCTATCTTTTTTTTTTTTTTTTTTTCTTTGCTTATGTGAAAAAAATATACAATATGGACTTCACGTCCAGATTTTTGCGAGGTGCGCTCATCTGATTGAGCCCTTATTTTATATCTTATACATTTTTATTCATCTAACTCCTTTAGGACCTATTTTTGGCCTCTAGTACTTGGCCCCGTTTTTCAAATATGCCCTGTTTTATTATACTTGGTTATCACTTTGGAATGCTGTAACACCGTGATGGCAAACGTTTTAGAGATCGGATGCCCAAACTACAACCGAAACACACTTATTCATTGTAAAGTGCCAGCACGGCGATTAAAGTATTAATTTATTGCTACCTGTTCTACCACAACTTTCAATCATGTTGGCCTCTTGAGGACAACAAAACAGTTGAAAGAAGAAGGGCATCTTTTGACTAATGTTGTAGCATTTCGATATGGTCCCCCTGAACAGGAAGAAATGTGGGGCCTAGAGGAGCTCTAAAGATAATGATTTTTTTATGCATACTCTTATATTTGTAGGATGTTATGGGACTTTGAACGTTAGGTGCGATTTTTCACATTTTCATAAAAAACGCATAATCCTGCTATTAAGGGACCTGCTCAGGTTTCAAATCACTTTGAGAGGCCTAAATAAAAGTAAAACCCCATAAATTACCCCATTTTAGAAACTACACCCCTCAATGTATGCAAAACAACTTTTGTGAAGTTTGTTAACCCTTTAATTGTTTTACAGGGGTTAAAACAAAATCGGATACAATTTTGAAAGTACATTTTTTTTGGCTAAATGAATGTGTTTTTCAAAAAATGTACAAATTCTCAGTGGATAAAATGCCAAAACGCTCCACAAAATTTGATCCCCAATCCCTCCCGTGTATAACAATCCCCCATATGTGGTGGTGACTGCTGTATGGGCACACGCCAGGGCATGGAAGGGAAGCTGCGCCATTCAGAGCAGATTATTCATTGTCACTTTTTATTGGCTATACAATCTTTATTTTTTTGGCAATTTGGACATATAAGGGCTTATTTTTTGCGACATGAGATGCACTTTACAAATATTTCATTTTAGTGGGTCATTAGCTTATTTAAAAGTTAATTAGCGTCGCCAGAAGTTGGAAAAATCAAAATAATTTTTGTAACAGGGGTTTTCATTTTTGTAAATTATGAAAACATATAAAACTTATCAATTGTTATCCCCGTATCGTACTGACCGCATAAGCATAAAGTAGACATGTCATTTTGTGGCGGCTCAGTGAAGACGTAATATCCAAGCCCACAAGAAATTGCTCCAATCTTTTTTTCCAACCATTGTTCATGACATTGGAGATTTTTTTCCCGCTTCTGAGTACCTGCCATGGAATATTTAATATAAAATAAAATTTAAGGTATCAGGATGGTAACATTTACAGTAAAATGGACGATGTGAAAGTTGTTTGTTGTATGCCTTATTTGTTTTTTATGAGAGACAGTTTTCCTGCAATAAGATTTACATTAAAAAGTACCATTTTAAATTCAAGCTGTTTTTTTTTTAATTTTTAATAGCCTGTGTTTGTATGCGTTGAAAGGGGTAGCTTAATTATCCTACTGCGAATTTCTTAAACTCCTATATTTTAAAACAGGAACGTAGGGGGGGGGGGGTCTTCTTCTACACAACTCGTCGTCTTATACGCCGGAGATATACGTAAATAGCCCAGCAAGAGCTTTCAGAGCTCTGAACATGGCAATTCACTGCTGAGTGTTTTCCTATAATCATTTCATTTTTGTTCAAATACGCCGGTTCTTATTTTTATTTCGCTATTCTCTGTCCTTTGAGCCTCACAATAAAACCGTATTTCATAATCTCCATCTCAGATCCGGATTCGCGCGAGAACCATTGTTTATTTTCCTATTGTTTCAGTTTTTTTTTATGGAATCCTTATGTGTTGAAACCCTGAGCAGCGGGCTAGGGAGACGCAACTCATGACTATTCAGGTCATGAATGGGTTCAGTTGAATTATCATCTTTCATTATATCATAGGTAGTGAATGAAGAATTCCCCTCCTATACATATCATTCCCTAGTTCCTAATTAACAGCAAGTTGCACCTCTGGATTGTTCAAGATGAAAAATAAAAGTTATCAAACTAAGTTGCTATGTCTAGGTCTATGTAAGTTTTCATTCTTCTATGGCCTGGGTATATCTATAGTGGCATTTCCAATTAAATCAACTTGACTTGTTTAAAAATCTGAAGACTTCCACATCACTCGCATTAAAGGTCCTTCTGAAGAAGAGTGGTGAAAATCTTCAATAATGTCCCACTAGCCAGACTGATGTGTTTCCTCCCACCACATACATTTATAAATATATCATCAACTTAAATCTATGTGTGACTATCTTTATAGGCTGAATGTAAACCGTATCCTATAAATCCATTTTATTTTTTTTTGGTCATATATTTTTTCAGCTTCATCATTGCATTTTGTTGTGTTTAATGGAACAAAGCACCTTATGCAATAGGTGTAAAGAACTAATTGTGTGGAAACTGAGCAGAACTAAAAGTTACTTAGAAGATTGGCTTGAGTCAGCTTCCCAATGGCAGAAAGTTCTGGCCATTTACTGGCATTCAGAAACTAATAGCAAAATCAACCATGTTTTATACCTAAACCCTCCTCAGGCTCATGCACACGATGTTGGCGCGCTACCGTAGTAATGGTTGGCAACATCGGCGGTCAGGGAATGATAGGAGGGGGAGAGCGTCTAGTCACCCCCCCCTCATCTTCATAGGAAATACACAATCACGCTGCACGTTTACCGTAAAAGATCGTACGGGCGCTGTGAGGCCATTGAACTGTTTGGGGGGCGTAGAATACGCTGTCCGTATATACGTCCCCCATACGTTTGTGTTGAATGTAGGCCTCAGGAGAGATCAGGGGGACAAGGAGCACTATATCCATGGCCAGATTTTCTTCTCTTTTTTATTTAATTCTGAATTGACCTTTTAGATGTACATGGAACTTGAGTCGTGGTTTATAGTTTTTTTCCACAGAACAAAAGCTAGGATGCAAACTGTCTTTGTAAAGAAGGACGCACTATGTTGATAGAACAATATTTGCGAACCCCCGATTTTATATTTATTAAATTCTTTATTAAGTAAGATGTGTAATGTTTAATCTCTTTCACAAAAATTCATTTCTTTAAAAAAGGGTTTTCCCATCCAATCAAGTTAGGGCGTATCAGCGCTCGGATCGATCTCTTCCGATCCAAGAGATGAATGGAAGCATTTACCCGGAGCAAAAGTTGGCCGATGGAGGTACCTGGGAACCCCCGCGTGGGCTCCCCTGTTTCTCCACGATCTTGGGGATCCTTCCTCGTCACTGGACCCTCATCGCTCAAGCAGAGTCAGGCTCTATGCAGTGGATAGGGTAAACTTGATTGGTGGTACACTCCTTTAAAAACTGAGAAAATGTAATTTTTTTCTTTTTAAAAAAAAAAAAAAAAAAAAAACCTTTTTACTTTCAAAATCCCACGCATTAAAGAACTCTAATTAACATGAGTTTTGTAACAATATCATCCGAATTCATTACTTCAAAATTGTTTCATTATTATAGAACTAGATATGGCAATCCCCTGATCGCTCCGATAATATACTGAGGTGCCACCTCCAGCGTTTTAATAATGATAAAAATTTCTTATTTAATGTATCCTCATCATATTCTGTAACACTACTTTAACAATCATGAGATCAAAGAGTTGATCTAGTACATGGCTGCGTAAAACGCTTGATGCAAGGAATAGATTCAGTTCTCTGCGAGACCCTGAAAAGCGAGCTTCTCATCTATGAAGTAGCTATTTTTTCCAACTAGCTGTCACACAGGTACCTAGTAGAGGTACAAGCTCTGTGCGACATTTCTCAAACCAGTCAAAAATGCTGAAAAAGGTTGTACGCTATGGAGTAGTATAAGAAATTTCTCTTCACCAAGTAAGGTTACATGCACATTGGATTTTTTTTGAGGTTAGCAATATGACGCACTCCTATAGGTTGGGAATCATAAAATGACTAAGTCATTAGGTTGCACATTCCTATTTTAGAGGACCTCAGGGTTCAATCACAATCACCTGACCTTTGATTGGTTCATCCTTTCCCTCTCACTAAAGTAATTGCCTTCCTATCAAACCGCGCTGCTGAAATTACAGATATTTAAACACAAATACATCAATGACCGCCTCCCCACAGGGAACACCCCAGTGAGGAGAGGCTCCCTTTTAAACCAAACAAGCGTCTTCGGCAAATTCACACGACCGACATGAAGTTAAAACATAGATTGATCGGTTACTTGATGCGTGAAAAGACATGTTTATTCTGAGCACTCAGTCCACCCAAAGGCGAATTACCTTCTAAATTAAATGCTTGAGGGAGCGCCTGATCCTTAGCATTGTTACTGTGAGGAGAACTATATGACAAGTCTCATCCCCTTATTATAGATGCTTATCACCTTCTTCTGTTATGTTGAGATGTGTAGATGACTATTATAATATAATTACTTATGGTGTCATCACACTGGTGGTCATTTGTCAAAATCCCGAGAGCCTGGGCAATGTACCAGTAAAGTTCCAAACCAAATTTGTAGGAGTCAGAACACTGCCTGCAGAAGAAACTTGCTCCCAGGAAATGTGGGGTGGATCTTCTCCACTACCTCAATGAGCGAGCCTTTAGAGAACTCAAGGTGCCAATTGAAAACAAAACTCCCCGCTTGTCGATTATATTGCAAAGTACCACATGGCAATGTTAGAACTACTTAGGGCTTCCTGTGCTCTGTCACACAATGCGCTTTTCAAATCTATTGTCATCCTGAGGACAATACAGTAATAAAGAAGGAGAAGAACTCAGATTATTATTGTAGCGTTCCTCCATGGTCCCCATTAATGGAAGAATTGTGTGTGACGGTCTTGTGTGCACCCATGGGACCTGTGGGGCCCATAGGTCTGCCACCAACTGCACTATATCTGAATGAAACAGTACAGAACGCATAGGATGACAACAGTGGGTGGATTTCGTGGTAACCTGCAATTTGTTTGATAATTTAGCGTGGTGACACTTAAGAGCCTGTTGTCCATAAGGAAGTTGATTAGACAAACCAATTTTAAGGCGGCTGCAGAATGACCAGATTGACCCTGAATCACTGAACTGTACTCAGCAAGTCTATCATTCGGTGATTCATTGTCGCAGTCTGGTAAATCTTACAAATGAAAAGAAAAATTTTGCACAACTGCTAGAATTCGGATTATAATCGGGCCGACTGCCCACGCCAACGCCATGTGTCAGTAGAGCGATCTGGCTGGTTAGCGGTCATTGGCAGTTGTACTTTTTAAGGTGTTTGTTTTTTTTTTGGGCAACAAAACTTGTGTACTTGCCTTAGCGCTCATGCGCAAGAGGCTATGCCTTTGATGCTCAAGCGGAATGCTAAAGCGGTGAGACAAAACGGCGGGAGAGTGCATGGCCTGTACATACGGCCCGTTACACTGTCATATTCAGTCTTCCCCACAGTTGTCTTCAATATTGGTATAGATGTTTCTTCTCCCTGTAAGGAAACTAGTCATTATAAATTCCAAATATAAAATGGACTGAATTTAGCATTTGCTTCAGGATAAGCATTAAAAGTACACCATCAGTATGGCCCAATGATACTATCAGATACAGCCTACACAATGTAACTATAGATCACATAAAAAACATTCATGCACAAGTACAACAGATTATAAAGTGGGGAACGCAAGAGATGGGTATATTCATTCACGGTTTATCAAAGTGTAAAATGTTGTTTTGTGATGTGATCTACGCGTGGTTGTCATCTAGTCCTTCTATATGCCGGTAGACCCTTACTGTTTATACTTTGGTGTACAGAGCTGTGGGTGGTGTCATTTTTTGCGAAATTTGATAATATTTTCAATGATATCATTTTTAGGACTGTAAGACCTTTTGATAGATTTTTTTTATATTTTTCAAAATGGCAAAAAAGTGCCATTTTCGACTTTGGGCGCTATTTTCCGTTACTGGGTTAAACACATTGAAAACCCGTTATCATATTTTGATAGATCGGGCATTTTCGGACGCGTCGATACCTAATGTGTTTATGATTTTTACTGTTTATTTATATTTATGTCAGTTCTAGGGAAAGGGGGGGGGTGATTTGAAATTTTAGTTTTTTTTATTATAATTTTTTTTTTTTAACTTTTTTTTATTTTATTTTTTTATTTTATTTTACTTTAACCCTAGGTTGTCTGATCGATCCTACCATATACTTCCATACTACAGTATGGCAGTATATGGGGATTTTCCTCATTCATTACAATGTGCTATCAGCTGGTGAACTTCTGGTGAACTCTGTTGATCAGAGGAATTGGAGGGAATACATAGAGAAGGGAGAAGGCATCCAATCCCCAAGAAACTTCTTTTGGATTTAGGGAATAGAATCTTTCGACTTTCGAATTTGTCCTGGATGCGAAGAGATCGATGGAGGGATTTCCCCATCTGAGGACAATCTCTTGGAAGACCCTGGTGTTCAGACTCCATTCGTGAAGGAGAATAGGTGTTCTGCTGAGATAGTCTGCTACCTCGTTCTCTGAGCCTCTCAGATGGACTGCTGAAATTGAAAGAACGTTTTCTTCTGCCGAAGAAAATATTCTCTGCGAAATGGTCTAAAGTTTCCTTGACCTTGTTCCACCCTGTCTCTTTAAAAACGCAACCGTAGTTGTATTGTCGGAAAAGATCTTTAGATGCTTCCCCCTTAGATCCTTGGTACAGGCTTCCAGGGTTATTAGGACGGCTTTCAATTCCCTTTCGTTTAAAGATGCCCGAGACATTGTATGGGACCAGTGACCCTGAATGTACTTTCCTGGAAAAAGTGCTCCCCAACCTGAGGTGCTGGCATCTGTCTGGATCTGGACTATTGGCCAGAGAACCCAGTTCACATCTTTTTGTAGGTGATCGAGATCCTTCCACCAGTTTAAGGATCTTTTCAGTTGAAGGAATCTTTAGCCGTAAGTCCAGGTGACGGTGATCTTTGTCCCATTGTGACAGGATCCAGGATTGTAGAGGTCCAAGAATTCTTTTACTAGGGGTAGGGATGCGAAAAATGATCGGAATTTTTACAAATTTATGATCACAACCCAAGCGCTTATTCTGAAGAACTAACTATTGCCACCTTACTTTTGTTTTTCTATAATGGCTTACCGATGTCTCCCATAGCAGGAATAATTCAGGTGATGGAACTTACATAGAAAGTTCTTCGATCTCAATATTCTACCCACTTGACCCAAGACTTGGGTTAAAGACTCCCGGAGGAGACTGATATGCCGAAAGACCATAACGACGTAATGGGCGTGGTGTGATTGAATAATGAGACTACCTACCACTGCTGAGTTGGGTGATCAATTGCTATGAAACAAGGAGAAAGTCTAAAAACTTCATGAGAATCGCCATGTGAATGGGACGAGGGAACATAGATGGTATGATCTTTAAGATCCAGAAGCTACACAAAAATGCTATTTTGCTTCGGGTATTTATAGTGATTGGCTCGGTAGAAGTTTTATTAGATTCCATCTTAATGAACTTGCATATGTCACCATGTTTCTGTAAGAACTAGCTTTATGATTCCAATGTAAGACCAATATGGCCTCCCTTATTAGAGAGGGAGACGAGAAGAATTAGGAGTAGTAGTACCTTTCTCTTTGGAACTGGGAGGGTACAAACTGGACAGATACATCAGGATTCAGCCAGAGACGCCGCGTATGACACGCTGTTCCAAAGAATATGTTGTCGAGACTTCTTGAGGATGCCTGGATAGAAAGGGAGTAAAAACAAACCATGGGAGGAGAAGCAGAACATCTAACGGCTAAACACAATCTGGATAATGGAAGTTCACCCACCTGTTTGTTTATAGTTCTTCCATAGGGGTGGGGGGGAAGAACTGTTCTTCAACCTTACCACACCACAATTGGATATGGTTTTATTCGTTGAGAGGAAACAAATAGAAATGCGCTTATCTCTTTCCTTCCATTGGACACTCATTCGAGCAGAGGAACATGTTTCAGGAAGAATACTCCTTTATCTTTGGCCTGGTCTTGTTTTGTTGCCTCTAATAAAGACCACGAGAAAAACTTTTTTGGTGTGGGTATTTGGCTTCAGGAAACTTTTTGGTTCTTACCCGCAAGTTTGTCAAGAAAGAACTCACCAGCTCAAAATCTGAACAAAATTCTCTGAAAAAGGAAGGTTGCAAAGTTCGCTTTAGAGCGACCTGTCCCCAGACCATTGTTTTAAACAGAGCGAACCTTCTGGTAACATTTGAGAGGGGCAGCATCTCCTTGAGCAAACGAATTGACTCCGCTTGAGACATCAGCTAAAAAAGCAAGTGGCAGTTTAAGTAATGGCACTGAATCCAAGATTTCTTCCCGTGGGGTGACCTTCCCTGAGATGGTCTTCTAAACCCCCTAATCACAAGAGGAGAGTACTTGATGTAAGCGCTACGTTAATTTGATGAGCGCTATAGCAATAAAGATAATTATTATTATGGAGATACTGGGTCCAGCAAATGTTCGTCTTAATTGTAGTCAAGGAGTAGGCGTCCGATTCCGATCCATACGAATTTAGTTGCTGGAATTCCTCAACGGCAATCAGTTTTTCACTACCTTGGTCATTGGAATGTCTACCTTGGTACGTTTCCATAATTGGGTTTCTTAGGGTCAAAAAGTAAAGATTTTTTAAAGTCTTTAGGGTGCTCTTCTGTCTCAGTCCCCAAAACCATCATATACCATGGATTTTCTTACACTTATCTCGATTCTTACGGTGTCAATTAGGGGCTTTATCAAGATCTAAATCTTCATTTGTCAAACCAAAAAACTCGGGTCATTAACAACGTGAGGTGTGAAAAAACATCCTGGTCTTTGACTCTCTCAGATGAGCATGAAGGCCTTTTCATCATCTGGTCTACACAGTCGGGAATGAATTCTGGGTCTTTTTAAGGGGGACCCCTAGAAGCTTTAATTTCTTCCATCATTAATGGTCCGTAACTCATCCAAAACAAGAGGGGTTCTTCCTCTAAGGTGATTGTCTAAGCACTCTTACATAGGCGTTTTACATTGAGGCATCTAAATTGTACTAAATGGGGCAAACGCTTGGAAGGAGCCTTTTTAGTCCTATCCCTATATCTCGGCTATTCTCTTTGGGTTTGTCGCTCTCTCTCTTTCTTTCTTTTGGGAGATCTTTCCATGGTTAACCAAAGAAGGGGAATAGGGAGTGTTATCATTAAAGACCCAACAAGAGAACCCAATCAATGCAAAAACAGGGAAGAAAAAATACACACATCCAGAAAGAGTTAGTACAGGAGCCCAGGGTTAGGGGGGATCGCGTTGCCCCCCATCGGCCCAGCTCCCTGCGAGACCTCAAAAGAAGTGAAATACACTGCAATTGGTTAATTTTAAAATACGCACCTTCCGGCGTCTGAGGGACATTGGATGATGCCAGTCACCGGAAGTGGGGCATTCGCACCACACACGCAGTGATTGTCGACCGCGGCAGACCCCCATCAGGATCATATGGCAACCAGCACCGCCACGATGGGGCAACCCAGAGAGCTGGAGAACCAAAGTAGAGCCCAGGGGCTCGGAGAGGGAGAGATCTGGGGAGACAAGCACCCCGAGAGGTACAAGATCTGCGTGGTTTATGCCCTCTCCATACTTGCAGATGTCAGCTGTATCCTTGCTGTAGAGTTGCTAAAAATAGCATCAATGAAAGGCTTCAGTGGTCACGCAAAAGAAATTAACATTACACAGCTTCAAAAACATAAGTATGAAAAAGTATGGGGGTCAGAAACACAGCAATACAGGATTTTTTTGAAAGGATAAAGGTTTAACAAGCCAATTAAAATTGGGCCTACATAGATCTATAGAATAAAAAGGGAGGCAATATCATTTAGATCAAATTACAATGCCAATAAAACAAAGCACAAGAATTGGGTGTTTTAGGGGAATCCATTGCAGTTGGTTTTTTCCCAGCTTTCCAATGCATTGTAAACTGCAATGCATTGCAATTTTTCCCACAGGATTCACACCCTGTAAGAGTTTTATAGGAAACCTGTAACAGATTCTCACAGATCCACCCTAGCTTAAAAAAAATTTCCTCGGATCTCCATAAAAATCAAATCTATAATCTTACCTGGTATGCAGGGATATCTATAGTGAGTCAGGAAGGGGGAAAGAGGGGTGTGCCATGACTTTCTTTGGCTGAATCAAGCAGCATCCCATCCTACTCAGCATGTAGCATAATGTCATATGACAGGGTGACATCAGCTAGGTCCTCTCGTTGGAACATTAGCAAAATGTACCCCGTGATTGTAGGCCTATCACATGAAATCACAGCAGCCTACATGGACTTTCTATTCTCCTCATCCTCCATGCAGGCACGCCGTGATTTAATATAATCAGAAATATGCATGGGGTACAGTTTGCTAATGTTAGGAGGCTAAAGGACCTTCGATGAGGTCAACCTGGTCACATGACATTAATGCTGAGAAGAGATGGAGAGGAGTTGCTGGCTTCAACCAGACGGGGGGGGGGGCCGCACCCCCCAACCCGCTATAGATATTCCTAGATACCAGGCAGATTTAAATGTTGATTTATATTGAGGGATCCATTTTAGCTAAAAGAGGGTGTTCGTTATAGGGACGGATCTACAGAAACCTGCCACTAGCTGCCATTTGTGAACAAAGCGACAATTGTCCTAGTAGTGATTGCAAACCTTAGAGACGACGTGGCCAAAACTTCAAAACAAAGACCCAGCTTATTATCACAATCAGTGCCCAACAAAGAAATTTAAGTGTGGCTTATACTTCCCTTCTTGTCACAGTTTTCATGATCCCAGCCCCATGAGGATCAATTAAAGCAGAAAGAAAAGAGTCCCAGGACAGCTGTTCACTTGAAAAATACCTCATGTGCACAGCAAGTCCTGGGCATGTCTGAGACTGAAGGAAGATACGGAGTCACTCTGGTTGATGGCCTGAGTGCCCCAGAAAGGGGAGCCGAGTGCCACTCTGGCCCAGGTGCCATAGGTAGCAATCAATGTCCTAGGTAGAGGACTAACAGAGTATTGTGGCTTCAGATTGGAGCCAAAACAGCCTAAAGTATTAAATTATGCTTGGTATATTATTTAAAGGACACCTGTCATCAGGTGTGTCACTTGTCCGCACAATACCTGTTGGAGCAGTCACAATTATCCCCATCCCAGACTTTGAAATAAGTATGAAACTAGATATGTAAAATCATCTAGTTTTTATTAGGGAAATGAGCTGATTCACTGTCACAAGGCAGTGATCAGTGAGTGAGTCACCCGTTACCCCTACCTTCCATCCCCATGCTCATGTCGTGTGTAATGTAAGTTAAAGCATATTGATAGTGTGTGTACGCCTCTGCTGACATGGATATCCTCCTAATATACAGGTGAGAGACACAGAAATTCAGCTACAAATGAATCTTGACATGTAGGCTGTAAAATGGCGCCTGGAGCGCTGTATCTCTCCTAAACACACAAACAAAGCAAACAAAGGCGGCAGGGGCGCCAGCACCAGGAGGAGCACATCATATACAGCCTAAGTCATTTTAGACAGGCTGCAGTCATGCAAAACTGGGGGTGTGGTGGCTTGTGCCTACCACTCATGAAAAGGCTGGCACAGATTGAATATGCTAATGCTTCATGGCATTCACAGGTCCATTTGCATACAGCTTAGGACTATTGCTTAGGTGTACAGCATGTAGAGGGGACAATGAAGGGATAGAGGCAACTCTCTAATGGCAGTTTTATGAAAAAATATTTAGTTAGGGGGATTATTTTGTATGAAGGGTTATCTTTAAAGCATCATACATAAAAGGTCTATTAGCCACCTCAGAATTAACAAACATGCAAACAAAAGAGAGAGCTTCAAGTTGTGGAGCATGAAAGAGCTGAAAGTGATGTGAGTCAGGGGCCAATGGCCCAAAAAGAGAATGAGAAGAGCAGTGGGCTGACAGAGTAAAGCCAAGTGTCATCCATTAAAAAGCTGTCATTGTAGTGATGTTCGAGGGAAGGGCGAAGTGTTCTTTTTCGGTAGTAATTATTTACAAACTTCCCATTTGCTGTGAAAAGGCAACAAAATGGGGTTAGGGGCAATTTATCCTGCTCAAGAAGTGGTTACGGAGTTGAATAGGTACATTCAATAGAAGGAAACATGTGCAACAAATGGAGTTGAAAAAAAGTAGAAGACTACATGCTGTACTAATGACAACATTCTATGCGGGGCAGGGACCATAGAAACCCTTAAGGGAGAATTGAACAAAAGAGAAAGTGTTCATAGGGGAATGACAAGAGTGATCATACTGGTTAATGATCACCATGTGTGTTGTGCCTTTATAGTCACACAACTGATTATTATTGTATTATTCAAACAACTGTTGTTTAAGTACAATCACTGCGTCTCACACACGGAGAGCTTTGTAACTTGTCTCCTCCCTCTGAAGATGGTGGACATTCTGGTTGCCTACAAAAATATTTAAAATATCGAATGCTTACATGTGGGTAACATGAATAGCTTTTAGAAAAAAAAAATTGCTACGCCCCATTTTAAGATTTGGATCTGATCTGTATATATCCACTTTTTAAGTTTTTTGCGGATTACAGCACATCATGCCACCGAACGAAATTGAAAAACACCTAGGTCAAATCTATTGTAATTTTTCATGGGGAATCCAAATCGGCAATAAAAAAATGGGGGTTGCCGTTTAAGATGTAGAAGTTGCCCACCACCAGGAGTTTGTGTCAACAGTGTAAAAAAAAAATCTAAAATTAATGATTACCTTTTGAAATAGGGGGGGGAACTTTTATATATGGCTTGTAGGAGGGAGGTTAAAATAAAAAAAAAAAAAAAAAAAAAAATCTCTCCCGAACCTGGTCCTAACTGAAGGCTTCTGTTGTATACAAAAAGCTGCTGGTTGACGTACATCTACAGCTTCGGTTTTATTCGGAGGAAGGTTGGGGGTGATGATGCGAGTTGTCCAGCTGCAGTATGCTAGGCAGGAGTTTTAATGCAGTAGCCAGGAGTGGGCGTAAGCATGGCATCACTGCCAGCGTCCAAATAATACAGAACTGTAGATGCGTTTCACAGCGATTTTGATACAATCAGAAGCCATCAATGGTGGGCTGCGCAAGTGGTACGCGCTGGGATCACGGTAAAAAGATAAATATGAGTTATTTCTTTTTAACCCACAACCCCATACCAGTCAAATATCAAAAAGTTCTATTACTTGACAATCCCTTTAAGTAATAAGGGCTTAGTTCTAAGTCTTAAGAATAACGCACTCAAGTCTTTCCAAATTTAAAAAAAAGCCATTCAGCAGTGTCACAGGCAGAAAACTTGATTTATACAATGCTAAAAGTGGAACAAACACTGCGGGGAAAGAAGGCAGAGGAAAATTAATGATAGATTCAAATATATTATAAATTTTATATACACGTATGCCTACTCTTATGTTAATACGTTTTGACATTTTAGTTATGCTTTAAAGGAAAGTGACTAGGTTTTATAATCGAGGACACCACTCTAAAAAGTTAAATCACCGTATTATACTAGAGTCTAAGCCGACGAGACCCCTAATTTTACCACCAAAAACTGGGGGGGGGGGGGGGGAAAAAATCAACAATTGACTCGAGTATAAGCTGAGGGTGGGAAATGCATTGGTCACAGACCCAGCCAAGTATATAGCCAGCCAGCCCCCTTTAATATAGAGCCCTGCCCCCCCAGCATACAGCCTGCTCCCCAGTTATATACATCCAACCCAGCCTGCCCTCCTAGTTACAGCAGCCAGCCTGCCCCCAGTAGCTATGCAGCCAGCCCAGCCTGCCCCCCAGTAGTATACGCGTGCACCCAGTAGTATACAGTCAGCCCAGAAGTTTTAAAAAAAAAACAAAATTATTACGCACATCCGGTGGCCCAATGCGCAGCGCTGCTCCCCGTGTCCATCCGGCTCCTCTCTATGGTTCCGCGCCGGGTCTGTCTTCTTAACATCGCCCGCTGTGCTGTAGACCTAGGCGCCGCCTGGGGAGAAGAACAATGGCGGCACCCGCCGATTGGTTTAAAGAAAGACAGAAGAAGGCACGGAAGCAAGAAGAGGAGCCGGGAAGCCAGAAGAGGAGCCGAATGACATCAGGGGAGCAGCGCTGCGATCGGGCCAACGGAGGGTGAGGAAATACGGTTATTTTTTTAGTCCATTTTTTTTAATTATTGTTTTTTCAAGATTGACTCGTGTATAAGCCGAGGCGGCTTTTTTATGTTTTCAGAACCAGTTTTGTGTGCTGAAAAACTCGGCTATACACGAGTAGATACGGTAAACTTGGGAGGTAAGGGAGTTATATATTAATGTTGTAAAATTTGTATATGGGGGCCCGTCCTAGAACAAGCTAACGCATCTCGGCTCTCTGCTGACCAAGCTGCTTCTCCCTGAATGTGGCAACAAACAGGGGTCCACCACAGGGGAGCATCTCAAAGCATGAGTAGTGACAGTATGTGTTCTCAGTTTGTTCCTCATTGTTACAAGACCAAAAATAAAATAGTGTACAGACGGTAGATCCGCAGGCGTAAACACAGATGTTGAGCAAGCGTAAGGGATATGATTAAAGATAGCGTGGAAATATTCTACAGTCATGGCCATACGTGTTGAGAAGGGACACAAATATTATATTTCACATGATTGTTGCCCTCTGTTTCTGGTTGTTGGGTTTGTCAGATTTTTTATCACATACAGAAATACAAGTGCAATAATATTATGGAGTAAACAAAAAAGAGTGTATTGAATGTCAAGATATGAGGTTAATGCAGAAAGTCAATATTTGCAGCGTGACCTTCTTCGGACCTCTGAAATCTACTGGCAGCTCTCAATCAAACTTATGGATCCAAATCCTGAGCTGATAGCCGGTCAATCCTTGCGCAATCAATGGGGGCTTGAAATTTTGGTCTTCAAAAGTTCTTGGTGTCACAAAGCTCTCAATGCGGATTTACAGATTGGGGAGGTTCCAGACATGGACCCAAAATCTCTATGTTTTTTTCCCTGAGCCATTTAGTTATCACATGTGCCTTTATGGCAAGGGGCTCCATCATCCTGGAGGAAAAAGGCATTGTTGATCACCAAACTGCAGTGGACGGTTGGGAGAGAGAAGTTGCTCTTGGAGGAATTCTAGGTACCATTCTTTAACCGTGGCATGTGTTTTGGCAAGACTGTGAGAGAGCCGATTCCCTTGGCTGAAGAAGTAACCCCACCATGAATGGTTGCAGGGCTTTACATTGGCATGAGACAATTAACTGTGGTATCCCTCACCTGTATTCTACCGAAAAAGCTGTTTTCCAGAGTTCAAACAATTGGAAAGGGGAATTCATCACGAGAAAAGACTACCCCAGTCCTCAGCAGTCCACTCCCTGTACCTTTGCAGAATATCAATCTGCGCCTGAAGTTGTGTTTTTCTGGAAAGAAGTGGTTTCCTTGACACCCGGCCTTGCTCCCAAGAGCGACCCCCCAAAGTTCGGCGATGCACTCAACACCTGCCGGCTGTCCTCATCACACACTCCAACAGACTGTGTTTGTTAATGGAGCAATCACTTGAAACGGATGGTAGTGCCTCCTTTTAAGGCAGGCCTGCAATGAAGTTGAAATGTTGGTGTTTTGGGAGGGGGAAAAAACAGTTCATTTTCTAGGCAAATGTTGGACTTTGCATTTAATTTGCTGTTAAGCTGATCATCTTTATATGCAAATTGCACATTTATAGAAACATGAGGCATAGAATTGTGTAAAAAGTTAAAATTTGTATAATCTTTGTAAAAATTTTGGCCCAGAGTGTATGGGGAACCAGAGGATATCTACTGTTAAAGTTAGTCATGAGTCCACAGGAATCCTACTCCCAACTGTCACTTAGTACTGTCGCTTTCAACAAGAACGTAGAGCAGGATTGTTTTCTTGCTGTTCGCGGCCGCAAGCTGTGGCTTGTAGCAAAATGTCCCCCTGGGACAAGCATGGCTGACAGAGCGATAGCAATCGCCTACGACCAGTGACCTCAGGAAATTTTTTCATAATTGAGATGAAGAGAAAGAACCAGGTTGGCAAGTGCACAACTTTTCTTTAAAAATCTTCTTTTATTCTTAATATTCTGATGAGCCCCTTCTGATGTTGATACCATTCTTGCAATCAACCGCTTGTTCGGAAGAAAGACAAGGGGAGGGCACACGCACAGGCTCTGTACTGCATGCCTAACTGATAATAGCACGCGGCAACATTAATGATGTTGGGGCGGGCTCTCAGCCAAGGGGCATAGGCTCTTCTCACAGTTCTTGCTTGCCTAAAAACACAATCCATGAATAAACGAATAGAATAGTAGCAGAATGTCCTCCAAGAGAATTCTCCAACCGTTCAAAGAGCAGTTTGGTGAACAACAATTTCATTTTCGAGGCAGGATGGTGACACCCTGCCGTAATCAAAGGTGATAACTAAATGGTAGGAACAAACAGAGATTTTGGGTCCAGTGGTCTGGAAAACTCACCAGATCGTAATTCCATGAGAACTCTGTGGGTCAATCATCGAGAGCGGACGGGTGGACAAACAAAAACAACAAATGTGACAAAAATGCAAAGCATTGATGTACAAGACATGGACCGTTACCAGTCCGGATTTGGTCCGAAGGTATATTGAGTATGCTGAAGGGATCGAATTATGCAGAGTCATGAATTGAGAAGAAGGTCAACACTGCAAATATTGACCTTGCTGCAGTGTTAACCTATCAAGTTGTGAATGCCAATATTAAAAGCTTTCGGTACTAAAAGTATGATTCTTGCATTGGTTTTTCTGATCTGGATAAAAAACATACCCCGGAACAAACACTCATAACAAAACGCTCCAGACCAGTGGGCAGGGAAGAGCAGATGTCCATGTGAAAATATAAATTTGTTACGTAAGGACTGCAAAACTTAGGCCATGACTGTAGACCCCTCCTGAAGAGCCACCCGGTTAGGAAGTTTTGATGGAAAAGGGTTTTAAGGCGAGAACCGTGTCACAAGTGTGACCTCGATTTTTTACCAAAAGACCAGATTGTAAAAGCCCAAGGTACACACCTGCAGTGCCAAAAGGACCACCTCCCTTGCTCTTTGCGTAAGGAAGCATTTTTAGCGCGTTGAACACCCGTTAACGTCTATAGTAATGATTATATAAAGCACTGAATAAAAGCGTGACTCGATAATGTTATCAGCTATACTAACTTTTAGTATTGGTGTGTGTTATACCTTACCTGACCTATGTCAGAGCTGAGTGGGGCTGGGAACTGTTGGGTTTGCATGCATTTCGACGAAAGGAATAGACAAACGATCGGATCTACGGGTACTGGTGATGTGAAGAGATCTGGCTGTCTTACAAAGTGTTCTGTTGGCTCTGTACAGAGCACTGATCATCCACCATGCAGGTGTAGCAGACTGCAGACAGCGCGGTGAGACCTGAACTCAGGAGAAGTGGTAGCGACGGAGGTGAAGCGTGTATCAGCGAGTCAACAAGCGGTGTGGGCCGAAGCATGTAGTGAGAGGAGAGAGTAGTGAGTAACAAGCAAGTCACATGTAGTGTGGTTTGGAAATGCATCAACACCCCAAAGTCCGGACAGCTCTGCATGGAATACTGTCAAGATTTGAATGGACGCTAAGAAGTAAGTCTATTAACCACACTGATATGTGGAATGCAAACAATGCCTTAGAAAAGGCAGATAGCACTGCAGGTGTGATGCTTTTACATCTGTCTTAGATGAAAATGATTCCGGTCCCTGGGGACAGGTCCTTCTTTTAACATATACTGGCTTCAGGAGGGGTTCTACAGTAAGGGCCATGATAAGTTTAGAAAATGACAGGCACTCCCCGTTATTCCATAAAGTATTACAACAGCTCCCTTTTGATTAGTGCATTAGTGTGTTTTTTTTCATTTATGGCATTTATTTTAAATCAGCGGAGGAAAATTTCTGCCATCTGACATTGAGGCGGCATCTTCACAGGTTGGAGATGAGAATATTTACTTTGAGCCATTTGGATGAGTGTGGATAACTTGCAGTGGTTACCCCCTCTGCAAAATATGCGTGGGTGGCGGGCTGTAGATGTCAAATACCAGCAAGGATTAATATAGTGGTTCAGGTGCCGGGGACACCACGGCCGCTTAACCAGCAAACCAAAAAGTGTAGACGCAGAAAGACTTTCCACATGAAACTTCCTGTCTGTACATCTGCTTTCCTCTGATACTCCAATAACATGTACCCAAGAGCCATTTCAAGGGAAAACCGTAGATTGTAAAACAAGTGCAAGGACAAATCCTTTATTCCCCCAAAAGATAGTTGATTCGACGCACCAAACTTTAGGAAGAGAAGAGACTCAAGATTGTAGGTGGCAACATTATTCATACCAGCCAATAATCTGCCCTATGTTGTATGCCCATCACCGTGCAGATAGATCTCTGGCAGGAAAATTTCTATACCTTGTATATGTTAGCCACAATGACAGGCTGAATTTGGTTTGTAAAAGAAAGATAAGTAGTTTCTGCGTGTGGTCATTATACCACAGGGGTGCTGGTTGTTAAAAACAGCCATGGCAGAAATGGCTTCTTATTGTACCCATTGCACACAGCAGCGGTCAAAAAGGGTGCCAGGGTCCTGAACTATGGAGGGAATGGGGCCGACTGCTATAGGGGACTTCTGCATGGGGGCCCCTTCCGGCTCCGAAGATACAACAAAATACATAATACATACCACCACATTTATAAGATGTGAATATAGAAATACATACATACATACAGACATACATACAAGGGCACAATACTCAAAATAGTTTGGACAACATCACTTATCATTCACAACAAAGATTTCTGTATTTTTCGAAGGACAATATAAAACATTTGGTGAGCGATTTTGAAAGTGTGGACCAGGGGCATATAAAAAAACAGGTAAACTTAACCACCGGATGTTGTAAGCGCGAGAAGCTGTTTTTCTCCCCCATGGGGGGGGTGTGAACCAGCCAGCTAACAGCTGATGGGTAAAGCCTTCGCGCGGTGTAGGGCGTCGCGGGCATACCGCCCTGACAGGCCTACCCCGGCGGCCGCAACCACTCGGGAGGGGGTGGGAGAATGTTGGTGTATGCGGTCAGAGGACCGCAAATCATATATCATCAGTGTCAGCCGGTGACCGCAGCACACGGACGGGAAGCGGCAGATAATGCGCATCGGGTTAAAGCTCCGACCCCTGTTTCAGCCCCTAGGAGTTCTTAATTCTGAGGCAGGCAATGAGTATTTCAGCTGGCCGAGTGCAGCAAGAGCCCTCCCCTTTACCTGTAGGCCGGAGAGTCGTCTTTGTGATCGTTTGGTACAGATCATCGTACAGGCCTCAAATAGCGGGCAGTCCTGCCACAGGCTATAAGTGAGAGGGGACGGCTACTCAAGCTATTCTTATTGCAGAGGCATGACTTCCTATGGTCACAGGAAGTATGCCTCCATCTGCCTTTTCAGGCCTGTTAGCTACTACGGAGGGAAGGAGGGATCACGTAACACAGGTAATCAGGGGCTACTCCACCTCCCACCAGCTGGGATTTGGATGAGAGCCTTTTTAAATATTTCGCCCCGGTGTCTTCATTTCTCGATGCCACAGTCATAGAATGTCAGCTCCGTATCAGTATTGCCAGCCGCGGGGGCGGGAAGGAGGGTAACACGTCAACCAGGTCCTTTCATCAATCGCTGGCCCGCCCCAGGATGCCCTCAGGCGGTAGCACTGCCAACGGCTCCTGCGGTGTATTGCAAATGGAGCATGACGAGCAGGAGTCAGGTCCTCGTTAGGGGTCAAGGAAGGTACATGGTCGTCTAGATGGCGCTCCCCATCATCCTCGGCGGCTTCATCGGCGGTGCCTGTAGCGGGACCGAATTAGGTCTTCAAGGGGCGCGAGGCTCTGGTTTAAGACTCGGTGGTTCCCGCAGTGAATGCGTCGACCAGCTGGTTCCTCCTGGGTGGGTTTTTTGTAGCGGCGGTTGATGTATTTCCCTAGTGTGACCTTGTGCACCCTGGGGGTCGACGCAATCGCCCGGTCGTAGTATCGCTTGTTAGACCTGGGTGTATTGCATGGTTGCGCTTCGGCTTGGGTTGCTGGGGAGCAAGGAAATAATGTGGGGTCTGATGATTTATGGGCATATTGAAGCAACTGTTTGATAATAAATACGTGATTCCAGAACGGCACCGTCTCTATGTGCCGGCGCATTCCCTGTGCCAATCCCAGTAGGGTTCATTAAAGACAGCTCAGTTTTGAGCAGTTAGCCTTGGGATATCATTTAGATATGGAAATTAAGAGAAGCGACGATATGGGCTAATTCATATGTTGCATATATGGTCAGGTGGTGTCAGGTAGACCTCACCAAACGATTGATAGGAGAGGAGCGGAGTTGTGGTAGAGCCCCCGGTTTGCAGGATAAGGGTGGAGGTAGCTAGAGACGATTATTGAATGTGGCCTTTAGGCCTTTCATGGTTTTGGGGGGCACGTTATGGCGTCAAAAAACATCCTGAGTGGTGTTCGGAGAGATATTTTCAATATGAGACTGTGGTTTATTTCCCATAAGTCGAATGGCAGGGTATGCATGGCGAATCTTTGACGTTGGAGAAGCGGGTCTATGTTCCCCAGGGTTATGATGAGAATTTGTCCCAGGAGGTTATCTCTGAATAGAGATAACGAGCTTGGGAGGTGAACTGAAAGCTGCTGATGTATTACTTAGGTTGATGTAGCAAAAAGCCTTCCTTTCAGTATGCAGGTCACCATGTCTGGGATGTGAGCGTAGGGGATGGTGGCCGTTAAAGCGGCCCCGGCGACTGTTGGTTGGATTAATGAGGGCAAGTTGTAGATTCAGCTCTGTAAAATAAGAATGATGATCTCGTGAGGCCTATCAACCACTCAAGTCGCCGGTGGTGTTCCAGTCCTCCAGATGGCGGAAAACCGCACAGCCAGTGCAGGGACGAGGCTGGGAAAAGACCCCCGGTATGTGAGCGTTGGGCCGCTGGATGGAGCGAGCGTGACTCGCCAGTAAAACAATAGGAAGGTGCTGATGGTGAGTCAAATTTTGGCGGTAGTTATGGTTCTTATTACTTTCAGTTGATGAAGGGAAAGGTTCTTCTTTAAATTGGGTTGATGTAAGGGCGAGCGCACATAAATCCACTTGTGTTATATTCCCTAGGTCAGAGGAAAGGTATCCTGTGGTGGCCACTCCATGTACCTCCCCATCTTTCCATGGAGGCATGCTGTGATTCCATGGTCATCAGATACTAGTGTGCACTTATACCGAATTTTGAGTGTACATACTCAGACCGCTACAATAATTCAAGAAAAGAAAAAAAGTATTATCTTGATGTTTAGGGTGACAGTTTCAAATGGGTGTCTACTTTGCTTTAGGAAGCAATGAAATTTATTGGGGCGGGACTAGCTTTAAAAGCATATGCATTTTCATTGAAACGCATCGATCAGTACAATAACCAGTGATTTGCTAGTATAGTACTAATGTACTACTGGGCAGGGCAAAAAAGAAAGATGACCTATCTCTCTTTTTTTTTTTTTTTTTGCTTTATGTGAAAAAAAGATACAAGATGGACTTCACATACAGATTTTGCGGGTTTGCACTCATCTGAATGAGCCCTATTTTTATATATTATACATTTTTATTATCTAAACTCCTTTAGGACTATTTTGGCCTCTAGGAATTGGCCCAGTTTTTTCAAATATGCCCGTTTTATTATACTTGGTTATCACTTTGGAATGCTGGTCAGACCGTGATGGCAAACGTTTTCTGAGATCGGATGCCAAACACAACCGAACACACTTATTCATTTGCAAAGTGCCAGCAAGGCGATTAAGTAATTTATTGCTACCTGTTCTACCACAACTTTCAATATGTTGCCTCTTGAGGACAACAAAAACAGTTGGAAAGAAGAAGGGAACTTTGACTAATGTTGTAGCATTTCGATATGGCCCCCCATGAACAGAAGAAATGTGGGGCCTAAGAGGAGCTCTAAAGACAAGGATTTTTTTATGCATACTCTTATATTGTAGGAGTTAGGGACTTGGAACGTTAGTGCGATTTCACATTTTCATTAAAACGCATAAATACTGCTATTAAGGGACCTGCTCAGGTTTCCAAATCACTTTGATAGGCCTAATAAAAGTAAAACCCCATTAAATTTACCCCATTTTAAAACTACACCCCTCAATGTATGCAAAACATTTTGTGAGGAAGTTTGTTAAACCTTGAAAGGACACCTGTAATCAGGTCTGTGTCACTAGTCCTGTCCACATCTACTGTTGGAGCAGCTCACAAGGATCATCCCAGCCTTTATCTAGTTATTTTCATACATAATGCATTGTTGTAAAAATCATCTATTCTTTATTATGTCAATGAGGCTGGTCACCTGGTCAGAGGCAGTGATGTCCACCCTGTTCCCCCTACCGCTCCTCCCCCTGCTCATGTCTGTGTGTAATGTATAGTAAAGCATGGACTAGTGTGAGTGATGACATATGCGACAGCTGATCCTCCTAATTTACAGGTGAGTGAGAGACACAGGCATCTCTACCACGAATCTGACATGTTATGCTGTAAAAATGGCGCATCCTGGAGCTGCTGTACCCTCCTTATACACACAAACACACATTTGCAACACAGGCTGCCGGGGGCGTGGGCACCAGCCACCAGAAGCACATATATACGCCCTCACATAATAACAGGCGTCAGTAAGCACTGGGGGTGTGCGGTGCTCTCACTCATTGAATAGCGTGGACAGCTTAAAAATATGCTAATGCTTCATTGACGGACATTACAGGTCATTTGGCAGTACAGATTTAGGACCTCATTGCTTAGGTACAGGGCATGTAGAGGGACAATAAAGGGGAGAGAGCAATGCTCTATAATGGCATGTTATGAAAATATATTTAGTTTTAGGGGGGTATTTTGCCATGAGGTTCTCTTTTAAGGTTTTAAAGGGTTAAACAAAATCGGATACAATTTGACAAGTACATTTTTTTGGGCAAATAATGTGTTTTTCAAAATATGTACAATATTGCAGTGGATAAAATGACCAAAAACGCTCCACAAAATTTGATTAACCCAATCCCTCCCCGTTATAACAATACCCCATATGTGTTTGGTGACTGCTGTATGGGCCACACGCCAGCGGGCATGAAGGAAGCGCGCCATTCAGAGCAGATTATTATTGTCACTTTTTATTCGGCTATACAATCTTATTTTTTTGCATTGGACATATAAGGGCTGTATTTTTGCGCATGAGATGCACTTTACAAAAAATATTTTAGTGGGTCATTAGCTTATTATGAGATTTTATAACTCTTGACTGTTATGGGTGAAGAAGGAAAATTGTCAATTTTGGTTTCCTTTCTTTTTATATTTTTTGGGGGTCGTACACCGTACACTAAAAATACTATATTTTAAACAATATTTTTGTATAGTCGGGTCTATCCTTAAAGGAAGTTATAAGACACCCAATATAATGAATTAGATTAAAGAAAAAGACAGAGTCTAGATATTTTACAATGCAATAAACAATTTTATTAAATTAAAAAAGACAAATGTATTTTTAAAAAACATTAAAAAGACATTCTGTGAGGCCACAAGGTCCCACTATACAATGGTAAAATAAATCTGCTAAGTATTAATAGTGTGTGGGGAGATATAGAAGAACATAAGGCTATAAGTTTCTTGCCCCCTTCTATCCCCAAGATGAGGATTTAGACTATATGCTTGATGCTCCACCCTTTGTTTTCATTTGTTCCTTCTGGCCATTCAAAAACTATAGCCTTACTGTTCTAATATCTCCAACACAACACTATTATACATTAGCAGATTTATTTGTACCATTTGTGATAGTGGGGCATGTGCAGCAACAGAATGGGATTTTTAAATGTTTTTTTTAAATATATTTGTCTTTTGTAATTCAATAAAATTGTATTGGCATTGTAAAAAATATCATAGACATCCGTCTTTTTCTTTAATCTAAAAATACTATGTTATCTTATTCTATAGGTCACTACGGATTACGGTGATACCTCATTTATATTAGTTTCATTTTTTCAATTTTACTGGGAAAAAAAACTAATATAGAGGAAAATCTCATTTGTTTTTTGCATCGCCACATTTTCGGAGCGGTAACTGTATATTTTTTTTGTTGAAGAGATAGTTTAGGGCTTTTCTTTTTTTGATGTGTGAGTTGTTCTTTCAGTGGGTTGGTACCTTTTGGCTCAAAAACTTTTTTTTATCACGTTTAGAACCTTTTGTGTGAAGAGATTTATGAAAAAATGTACATTTTTGGCGAGTGTTTTCAGGTCTTTGTTTTTACGCCATTCACCGAGTGGGCCCAATAATGTTTGATTTATTGTACGGATTGTTACGGACGCGGCAATACCAAATATGTGTGTGTGTGGGGGGGGGGGGGAGTGGCGATTTTGTGTTTTTTTTTTAACTTTATTGCATGTGTATTGGGAATGTTTGTGTTTAGGGGACTGTACTTTATTTAATCAATTCTTTTTATTAAAAAATGTTTTAAAGCTTTTTTTCACTTTTACAGGTAAGCTTGAAGAAGCGATCCACTGATCGCTTGTTCAAGCTATTCTTCACGTTACACAATGTAGTACAGATGTATTACACTGTGTAATGTAACACACTGAGCATGCCGGTTCACGGAGGAGGATCGCGCAGCCCCGGGCACTGGCAGTCCTGGGGCTGCGATCAGAACCACTGACCACCCCGGTAAGCGCCGCGGGGGGTCTGCTTCTTGTGAAATGCCCCTAACACCTGCGATCGGAGATTTATGTATCGGAGATAATATATAGCCGACACCCGCAGCTTCTGGCCCCGGCTCCGTTCAGGAGCCAGGGCCAGAAGCTTGACTTAATAGTAATGCATTTTGCGGGAACGCACCTCCTGCCATGCAGTACTATTACGTCAAATGTCGGGAAGGGGTTAAAATTTGGATGATATCTTTTGTGTTATTAAAAAATACAGAAATTTGTTAAAAATACTGAAAAGTTCTAAATTCTCTACTTTTGAAGCCAATAGTCATTGCAACCTAAATAAATTCATGACTTACATTTTCCAAATGTTTTCTTTATGTTGGCATGGTTTTTTAAGGTTTCACATGTTTTACTAGAATATTATGAGGCTTAGAATTTGGGTGTCATTTTTTGGAAAATCTCCAAACCCAGTATCTGCTCAACTTTCAAATAACTGTGAGAGGCCTAAATATTAGCAAGACTAGTAAAATACCCAATTATGGAGTCTACACACCTTAACGTACGAAAAGCACTTTTAAGAAGTTTAACCCTTTAGGTGTTTTTTAAAGGTTAAAACAAAATGGAGGTTTTTAATGTGGACATATAGGAGCTAATATTTTTTTGCCACATGAGATGCACTTTTCTGGTGCATAATAATGGGGCATCTATAGTTAATTGATAAGATTTTATTAACTATTTGATGTTGGAGGAAATTAATCAATTTTTGGTAAGATTTTTTTTTTTTTGGGGGGAGGGGGGAATCTTTGCTATTCACCATACCATAAAAATTTATATATTATTTTTATTCTATGGGTTGCCACAGTTACAGAAAATAGATTTTTTAATTTTTTTTCCCCCCAATTTTACTGAATAAAAACTAATTTGGTGAAAATGTTGTTAATTTTAGCATCAACTTTTCAGATACATAACTTTATTTTTTGGCTGACAAATCTGGTTAAGGGCTTATTTTTTTGCAAGAAGATATGTTATTTTTAATAGTCTCATTTTGGAGCAGGTCACATTTTTAAACACACTTTTTAGAGCATTTTTTAAAGGCTATTACCGTATATACTCAAGTATAAGCAGAGATTTTCATCACAATTTGTGTGTTGAAAAAACCCCACCATGTTGCAGTGTGAACGGAGGTCTATACTTGGACTCTCGCTCTTCAAAAACAACTCAGTATTATACAAACAATCAACACCATCCAAAGTATATGTTCAAAATATTCATCAAATGCAGTAGAATATCAATACATTAGTACATCACCAGTCTTTTTTTTCCTGGAAAGTAATCGTCCATTGTTTAAAGTTCACACTGCATTCTCTTTTCTAAAGCATTGTAGAGCATTGTAAACTACCAGGAACATTGCACAGCCGCCAGGCACTTGGCAGACCTCGGGACTATGGGTAGAGATTTTATTATGTTTTAGAATTATTTATTAGTATTAGTTTTGGGAGATTAAATAAAAGTGGAAAGGAACCATTAAGGGCTCATTCACACTGCCGTCTGCGGGGCCGTACATGCGGCCACATGTACGTCCCCATAGACGGCAATAGCAGCACGGCGGGGATCCGGTGATCTGGGCCGCACACCGCAAAAAGATAGAGCAATCTCTATCTTTCGGCGGATGTGCGGCCGTGTGCTGCTATTTCCTATGGAGGGAGGAGGGGTCACCTCCTCCTCACCTCCAGCACACGGCGGGCATACCGCGTGTGAATGTACTCTTAGGATGCATTCACATGTGGCGTTAACACATGCATTTTGTAAATGCAATGTTAACAACAACATCGGGCAAATCTCCTCTTCTCAGCTGTTGTAATGCATTTCAAAATGCATGTGTTTACGCCGAATAAATGGCAATTTTAAACAAACAGTCCTTGAGAAAAGTCTTTCCCCTGAGACCTAATGTTGGACTACACCCGTGGCACAATTTTGACATCCTCTCTGTATATCTGTTTACCGGTCCTGGACACTGTTTCCCCTTGATCCAATATGGCCGCCGACATACAAGGGAAATTCCTTTGATAGGTGAGTTGACATCTGTGAACGCAGTGCCACGACGAGATGTGAGTGATCGCAGATTCACAGCAGCGCTGCTTGTAGTTACGCCTCCAACGTACACAAGTGCGGCCTTTTTCTTGTGGGAATTTGAGGTGGAACCATTGCCACAATATAATTTTTCCTTTGCAGATACATTTTGCATGGGGGTTTCTATGAAACCCTCTGACATGCACTATTGGTTTGTTTACAAACAAGGACATGCAGGCACGATGTGGTGAATGTCTTCTGGATATTCACTAATTATATGTATGTATTTATCTTTTTCACATGTCAATAATGTTTCACAATGATACTATACATTTCCTGTGGGATATATTAAAGTGCAAATACATAATGAGGCACACCCGGTCCTGTTGCGATCGCTGTGCGTTGTCCGACGATCACGCACTCCGGCGCGATTCACAAAGATCATGCGCCCGATTTCCTGCATGTGTCACTTCCCCGATTGGGTCCGCTGGAGTTAACCCTCTTCTTCCTGGTGCATGTCTAGCGACACAATTTTAAAGTTTAATCCCGAGCTCAGCCTGAATTCGTTGAATCGTCCAGCGGCCCGCCCCCCGATTTCTGTCGCATGAAAGCCGGCACGATTGCACTAAAATCCGATCAATACAATCCCCTTCTAAATAAGTTTGTGGAGGGTTGTGGAGTAACCTTATCTCCTGGCGATCGGCTAGGTTGCTTCACGTGTCAGTAGTCTCTGAAAAACCTCGTAAACTTTATAGTTCCACTTTAAATTGTAGTCTTGTGATGGGTGCCATTATTCCTTTAATATTCCACATGGTTACTGAGATCACTGATGGCAATAAATGTTTGTGTACCTTGTGGTCTTGGGCAGAGGGAGTTACTTCCAGAATTCTTGTTGGTCTAGAACAGGGAATGTGGATGTAATCTGAGCAGAGAACAGCTTGATGGCACCATAACTGGGAACTTATTGGAATAAGGGATTAATGTCTGCATTCCACGTGGTCTTGGGCAGACGTAAAGTTAACGTCAGTATCCCTGGTGATCTACAGATGTAAAATGAATAGTTTTGAAGGAGAATAATGGAATATTTGGCACAAAACTAATAAAATTTGTGATGATCACAGATAAAAATAGCGTTGTTAGTTATGTGTGTAAAGCCATGTGTACAAAAATAAATGTACGTGGGGGATTAGATCTACTGATTAATGGACACTGTATGATGGGAACTGGAATCCACATTTTACTTGTATAGGAGAAGAGCCAAGAAAGTCGGACAGGTGCTGTGGAGGAGAGGTCCAAAAATGCTTGGTTCTGCTCCATATTTTTACATTCACAGCCAACTCCTTTACAAGCAAAAAGATTGGTCGTATGTTATATTACTTTCATTCAGTAACTCATGTAAGAAATTCTGCCTATCCTTTCAATCGGTTACAGAGAAGTTCGACATTGGCGACAACTATTATGGATACACATTTTACTCTCACTTTCGCAGTACTGGTAATCACAACAAAAGGGTATTCCACTGATTGGGCATGTGGTAGAGGTGTTTATGAGGCTTCTTCTAAATTACACAAGTAAAAACAAGATTGTATGGTGCACTGTGTGCTGATATACTAGTGGAATTTATTAAGACTTGCATATTGAACGCCAAATCCCTCACCCTACACATCAGTGTACTACACACTGAATTTACAAGGTTCCGGATGAAGTCAGACATGGCACAGATTTTAGCACAGCAGGACTTCTACACCTCGGCCTGCTCCTCTCCCCAACCACCAGTTTAGGAAGAAGTGGTGTGGTTGGTGGTTGGGGAATTGACAAATCGTTGCAATGAGTGCAACTTTTTCCATATCTTGTCCATCAGAAAACTGGCGGACAAGACATAGTAGTAGTCCCCTACTATTTTTTTTTCTTTTTCTTTTTTTTTTCTTAGGTTTTTATTTTTAACAAAATTTCGACCAGGGCAATGACTGAAAATTAAACTTACATATTCGCCTTCCAGCGCTCCCCAAAGAGGAGAAGGAAGAGGAGCCGCACAGAGCCTCTAGTAGCATCAGGAGGTAAGTATATAATTTTCCTTTTTTTTTATATATACACTTGTGCATAAGCCAAGGTGTTTTTTCAGCTCATTGTTTATACTTATGTTTGTTTTGCGTATATACGGTACTCCAAACGGTGATTTGGGAGCAGGAAGACTCCTGTATTAGAAGATCTTTCCCATTTGTTGTGTAATATTTTTTGGGGCTCCAGGCACTTTTTTTTTCTTCTATATTCTGGCAATTTTTTCCCCTAATTAAGAACCAGTGTACAAAAATGTAATAAAAATCTTGTGGTAGTTTAGATGTGGGTTTTCATAGAAGATTGTTTAAAAAAACATTTCTTAGAAGTTTAGCAATATACTCCACCCCCATATCTCACCAGGACTCATATTCCCTCAAGTCACTATGTCAGATGTGGTCACTGGTGTCATAGTGACCACTGTGAAACCCCATCCATTCATGTCCCCTTTATGTAAGGGGTAGGGGGAGCTGCTACAATGTAAGAGTTATGACCCAGAATCAATCTGTTCTTAGTAATGGGCCATGTAAAACAGGAATGTTTCAACACCGATTAGAAATGTAGATGAGCAGTCAGAAAGCCACATTAAGGAGCAATATGTTTAACTTGAGTAAAGTAAAATGAAATGACTAACAGAATAACACACATTCCATTGAGGTTTGTGCATTTCCTCTTTATTTATAGGCAGAAGCATTTTCTAAATTTATGCATGGTTATAACAGATATGCATTTAAATGTGTAATAATTTTAACTAAGTGGTTCAGGGAAACTTCCAATATTTCTTCTCTGTATCTCCTCACCTTTCCCCAGCATCCTAACACACTCCACGCTTGACTTCTGAGTGCATCTGTGGCACGTGCCCACTTTTATACAACATTACTATAAGCATTCTTGTTAAACATATGCCATGTGGCATGTACATGCTCATTTGAGTCCCTGTTCTCTATTGTTGTGCAGGTAGGTATGTATTCCTAGGTTGACAGGAGTTGAAAGGGTATTAGTATTAGTCAGGACCGACTTCCACCACAAACTGTGTGGTAGTTATCAATAGAGCTGCTATTCCAAAATTTTGGCTCCCATATGGTCAGTACAGACCCACATAAGACAGCACATGATCTATAGATGTAAGGATTTTCCTAAATACACCTGCACAAAATAACTAAATACCAAAGCTGTTGTTATATACATTGGGTTGCAAAGTCATATCCCTTGACCTTTTCCTCATTTTGAATTTTCCAGGCTGGAATTTTCGTCCATTTTTCTTATGAAATAGCTTTAGCACAGTGAGATTGCTAGGAGAGATTCTCTATGTGATTTATGTCTGGACTTTTTGAATTGGCTGGTTTAGCACATGAATATGCTTTGATATATAACATTGTATCTTTGTATTTAGGGTGAATGTCCTGCTAGCAGGTGAACCTATGCCCCAGCCTCAAGTCTTTTTTGGAGCATCTAACAGGTTTTCCTCCAGAATTGCCCTGTATTTAGCTGAAGCTTCCTAGTCCTTTCTAAAGCAAAGTATCTCCACAACGTGATGCTGCCACTAACACGCTTCATGGTTGGAATGGTGTGTTAGGGGTGATGTGTAGTGTTGGCTTTTCTCCTCACATGTAAAACTGTCTTTCTTCTTGCCACTCTTCTGCAAGGGTCGGACAGTAGGTGTTCTCCTTAAGGAGAGATTGCCAATTAAGGCCACCTTAAAGGCTTGTGGAGACTTAAAGCCATAGATGCTTTACTAGGGAATTCTGGGAAGAATGCAAATAAGTTTTCCAAGGTGTTACATGGAAAACAATTCCTCCTTTTGCTACCTTGAAAGGCAGCCCCCTTAACACCAAGTATGACCTACGGGAAGTTTAAAATCATGGTGTGGAATTAAGAGAAACCAATATATCTATTCCAAAAGGAACAGACTCCCAACTGTAGACAGCACTGTTTTGACCTGGTTGGGTCTCCTCAGTACAGCGTAAGGAATAGATTTGGCTGTGTGAGAGGCTATTGAATAGGGTCAGACAGTAGGTGTTCTCCTTAAGGAGAGATTGCCAATTAAGGCCACCTTAAAGGCGTGTGGAGACTTAAAGCCAAGTCTTTAAGGTTCTTCCACCTGAGCTGTGGATCTGTACGGCTCATCCAGATTGACCTTGGGCTTCTTGGCTGGTTCTCTTTGTCGGGGCTGTCAGTTTAAGTTGACGTCCATGTCTTTACAGGTTAGCAGTTGTGCCATGCTTTAATATACTTTCATTAACAAATGATGGCAGGGACTGAGCTCTGCGACATGCCCAGAGCTTTGGCCATTTAGTTTTATGTTTAATCGGTTATCAAATAAATAGTAGAACAAACGGATGAAGGAGTAAGAGAGACTGGTCATGCAGAACCAAATATAAATGGCATAGGTACCAAGTACAGTGTGAAAGAGAGCGCGCGAAATGGATCCAAAGGAGATATCTTTGTCTCAGCACTTGTGGGCCAAAAAACATTGTAGAGGCTACACGCCAGATCATCAGACTCTTTGGTAATTTCTGAGATTACTCCCAGGGGATCCAAGTAGTAATCATCTTACCTTCGTCTGAGGCCTCATCTCCATCCATATCTTAATATCCACTGCAGACATAATCACCTTGGGGAGATGTATTAATGTGTTGGTCTTTCCCCAGTGCAGAATGGAACTAGACCGTTATCTGCTGCTCCATATTATCTGATGTGAAGCCACGCCCCTTCGTAAAACTAGTCATATGAGAGCCAGAAAACCATCTAAAACCCATTAGAAATGTGGTGCAGACAGTTTTTAGTGCAAACTACGACAGATTTCTGTAGATTAATAAATCCCCCCCAATAATGTAAACGCCATGTAGATGTAAACACAAACACAGTGTAAACGCCAAGTAATAGTAAAGACACATGATGTAGATGCAAACACAAATCAGATGTAAACGCAAATGAGATCTGAGTGCCACATAAACGCAAATGCAACATATATACACCACATAAATGTAAACATGATGCAAACGTGGCATAAACTATACATAAATGTAATTGTAAACGAGACATCAAAGTTAAGCACCTAAAATGTCACTTTCCCATAAAAACACTTCATACAGTATAAAAAACACAAACGCACCCCCCCACACACACACTGCGTACGTTATAATCTGTATCATAAAACAGATTATAAAATTATTTTAAAAAAATATAAAAATGTCCCGAAAAAAGATCATTTTTAAATAATACCTTTGAAAAAAATCTCTAATAAGTGATTAAAAAAATGTTATGCACTCTAAAATGCAACCACTAAAAAGAACAACGTTTCCGCAAAAAATAAGCCCTTAACCAGCCGAAAAATAAAAAAAAGTTATGCTTATGGTATGGTAAACTGCCAAAAAACTAAAAAAAAAAAAAAATCTTCCTAAAAATTTAAGATTTTCATTTCCTCCACCAACAAAGCATTAATAAAATCTCACCAATTAGCGATGCCCCAAAATTACGTAGCAGAAGAGTGCATCTCATGTGGCAAAAGAAATAAGCCCCCTATAGGTGCACATTAAAAAAAAAAAGAAATCTGCTCTGAATGGCGCCTCCTTCCATTCTATGCCCGGCTGAGCACCCCTACAACAATCAGTGTACTCGGGAGAAATTGGGTATTAAACTTTGTGGCTTTTTTTATTTAATCCATTGCAAATGTTTAATTTTCCACCCAAAATGAGTGTATTGTGAAAAAATATTTCAATTTTTAGACCGCACCTTCATTTTGTTTTAACCCCTATAAAACACCTAAAGGGTTAACAAACTTCTTAAAAGTGGTTTTTCATACGTTGAGAGGTGTAGTTTCCATAATAGGGTAAGTTACGAGACTTGCTATTATCTAGGCCTTAAAAGTTGAGCAGGTCCATCTAAATAAGGGTATCTTAAAAAACCATGCCAACATAAAGCAGACAAATGTACAAATGTTTAAACGAATTTGAAGTACAATGTGTCACGAGAAAACAATCTCAAAATCCCCTGGATATCTTATAGCTTTCTAAAGCTATAAGCGCTTATAGTGACACGGGGAAGATTTGAAAAATGGGACTTAAAAAGGGGTTAAATGTACCCACCATGTAAACACAAAATGCAAACACCACGTAAACGCAACTGCCTGCGAAACACCAAAAATTGGCTATTTCGATGCACATGTAAGGCAAGCGTAAATGCGACGCCCTGTTTGCGTAAATGTAATGTAGATACCTTTACATAATGTTCACATCACTTTTGTGGTAACATTGCGTTTGCGTTTAAATTGTATCTGCATTCAGATCACATTTTTATCATGTTATCAAATTTGTATTTACATTGTGTCTGTGGTTACATCTAATTTGCTTTCTTAACTCGTTTGTGATGTAAACGGAATGTACATGCAGTGTGAATGCAATTTTGGAACATTGTGATTATATAAACGCAATGTCAACAGAATATTAGCAGAATGTGTGTGATCACCACCTCTAAATGCACATAGAGAAATTATAGAGAAACTATTGCTAATACTGTAGAAGCTTCTCTGACATTGCCTGCCCTGATTGGACAGCATTAGAGAAGATTAGCATTACACACGCCTCCAGCTTCAGCCCCAGCTCCTCCTATCTGACCAAACACAGATTAGAATGGACAGATACTTGGACTGATATCTCTGCAACAGTGGGGGATAGAAATTCTAAGTGCTCCTGAATCTGTGTAGCAGCCCCTACAAAATGATGAAAGGTGAATCTCCATATAAGTGAAGTGGTGAAAGGTCCTCTTTAAAGTTTATCAAGCACAATCCATGCTGAGATTCCTTTTTAGATTCAGAATGATGTATTGCACTTTGTAAAGGGAAGTTACCTATAGAATTACAGCAAGCAAAGATATTGAAAACTGTCAGGAATTGATTATGAATATATTGGAAAAATGGTATAACTTTTCATTATACAAACATTAATATTTATTTCTTGAAACTGGGCAACCCCTTTAGTTTGGTCCTAAAGAACACAATACATTTTGGCTCATCTCTCATCACATGCACCTTTTCTTCTGTAGTGGACCCTTCATTCACATGTCATGTCCCAAGAGCCTTCACTTGGCATGCAGTAAGAATGGGGAGTAGCGAGCGATCCTGGCACGCTTACACTTACACATGAAGCTGGCGAGCTCAGTTTGGATGACAGCCATGTCAAATTGCTGCAATGCATTCTCTAGAGCGCTAATTGTTTTTAGATGACTTGAAACATTTACAGACTTGAAGGATGAAGCCAAGATAGTTTCCAGTGTTCTATTAGTTCATTAGGAGATGTAAATATTCACAAATTAAAACACAAAGAACAATTACTTAATTTCTACAGTGCGGTTTAATGTTTCTAGCATTTAACATCTAGCATCTTGTGGCATAGGATCAACCAAAATCCTGGACAATAAGCTTAGTTTAATGGAGACCTACCATCAGATTACCTGATGATATATCATTCTTACTTACCTCTCCACCCTGTCTCCTGTGTTCCAAGCTTAATTTCTTATAACTTTGCTTTGTTAGAAGCAAATATGTTAACATCCTCTTCTCATTACAGTATATTGTACGGTGTTGATTTCTGGTTATAGTCTATTATTGTTGAATATTCCTTGTGTATATATATATATATATATATATATATGTATATATATATATATGTATATATATATATATATATATGTATATTTTAAAATCTCTGTTGAAGTATGTGTACCTTTATGGCTTAAATAATTAATATATCAAAATAAATATTGCTAAATATAACTGTAAGGGTTTTATAAGTAGGGGTAGAAGGGCACTATGGGAGCGTGGAAGAGGTAAGTGATTTTATTATTTCTAAATGGTGGACACTGTTTATATGATTATGGGGACAGTGTAGATGTCTTATTTAAGATATATGCAGTTCCCCCATGATTAAAACAGGCTGGCGGCTAGGGCAATCTGCCATCAGTGCGTGTAATGGTTTGTGGAGGAGGGCCTCTATACATACTTAAACCAGTTCATGTATTAGGTTATGGCCTTCTCACTAAAGATCACCTGTATAAATCCCCATCTTGATTTATAGATCAAAGAAAAATGTGGCATAATCCATATTTCAGCTTCACAAATGTCCCTAACAATAACAGGCAGGCCTCTGCAGTGACTGTCAAAAGCCAAGAGGTGGCTACAACCCCACCCAGGTCAACATCTGCAAAGAGTTTGTATGTTCTCTCCGTGTTTGCGTGGGTTTCCTCCGGGTACTCCGGTTTCCTCCCACACTTCAAAACATACTGTTAGGTTGTTTATATTGTGAGCCCCATGGGGACAGGGACCAATTTGACATGCTTTGTGCAGCGCTGCGTAATATAAATGTGCGCTATATAAATAAAGAATTATTATTATTATTACGGAGCAATTACATAATTCCAAAATTATTACAACTGAAATCATAGTGTGTAGGCGTGTGGGATATTATGACGGAAAAGATGGAATTAAAACCAAGTTTGTAGTATGCCCACATACTACATATCGGCAAGGAAAGATTCTGAGGTATACAAGGAATTACAGTTACTAGTAATTTGTGACGTTAATATATTGGTGCATAATATATCCTAGGTGTCTTGTCAGATTATGTATGACGGGTGGTGGCAGCTAAAATCACTAAAATGTAAAAATATATCATTAAAATATAAAGGTTTTTGGAGGGCGGAGAGCTGTCAAAGCGTGGTCCACTGAGACCTGGCAGGTTCGCTTGCTGAACCTTAGTCGGCTCCAGTCAGTGAGCAGTAGGGTTCCTGTCAGAAGTCATAGGATTATGGTTCTGGTCTGATCATACCCGTCTGGATCCCTAAAGTCTGTTGAGACCAAGCTTTGACCCACTTGTTAGGCTCCCTTTGAGAGTTCTTTATATCTCCTTTCCCATGGCTTCCAGAATAAATGGAGACCCAGGTTCCCTTCCCTGCTTTAATCCCAGATATGTATTTGGCCTTGAGCAGGAATGGACTATAACTCCAAACCTGGCATATTAAGATTTTCTTTGTGCAACTAGTGGAGGGAACTATGGTGGCGCTTGTCTCCCCCAGGACTCTGTAGTGTAGAGGTAATTAAGCTATTTAGATAAGGCTGGGGGAAGTGAATGACATGTGTACTGGCACTGTTGAAAAAAGCGCCACTTCTCCCTAGCTGAACTTTCTGGACTTTAATGTGTTATAATGCATTTTGCCCAATAGGTTTCAAAACGCAATGCAAATGTGAATGCAGCCTGCAGAGCAGTGGTTCATTGGAGAGATTATACAGAGGATAGGTTGTTCTCCTAATCCTTCTTTCTTCTTATGGTTTTTGCTTCAAGTCCTGAATGTGTTCACAAACTCTATACACCCCTTTGGTATGAACCACCTTACTACTATGTCAGTGAGTGGCATGAGGAGGCCTCCTGTGCTGGGCTCTCATCAAGGTGAATTTTGAATTTCTCTTTAAAGGTGCTATTAAAAAAGAGCTAGCACTAACCATTCACCTGGGTACCCACCACCTCCAGGGGTTGTGCGAAGAGCTTATAGATGGTTATGTTATGGACTGCAGGCTGGCAACATGGGTTGAGAAAGCTAAAAAAAAATCTGGTCTTTTTTTCCCCCTAGTCCTTAAACAGACAGGGGGGGGGGGAGAACAGAGGCTCTAGGCCCCCAGACTTTAAAGGGCACACTGAGGAGCTTTCACTTGTATATGTGTCCCTAGGAGGAACTACTACTACACCCATCCTACACTACAATAAAGCACAACACTGCTACAGTGCTCCTATCCTGTATATATGGACACAGCGCTATTACTCCCAGTATATGTGTATACTTAGTATTACTACCCCTATCCTGTACATATGGGCGCAGCTCAGTACTACTACTCCTATTCTGTATATATGGGCACAGTACAAGTAATGATAAAACCTGGTTGATGGATATAAAGTAAAGATTTTCATTTCTGTCATCATGTACAAATCTGTAACATGAATGTGACAGCTTTCAATAAATATATTTTGTCGTTAACTTAGAGGGAACCACCCACAGGTCCTTATAGACTAGTGGCTTAGTGTTTGAAATCGCCCTGTATGATTAATGTTTGTAAACACATTACAAAAAAAGTCCTCAGTCCTCGGCTCTTCGCGCCTGTGCGATGCTGCTAGTGACATCGGAGTAGTACACCATGGCTTTACTACACAAGTGCTCTAGGTGCACAGCATGTACTATAAAGCCAGAACCAGCTTTAGTGAAGCATTGATAGAGGAGGCGCGAGAGCTTCGGATGTGAGTCCTCAGTGCCTAATCAGACCTATAAACGGCCCATAAGGACCTGTGGGCTGTTTAATGTCTTAAATCCACCTGACAGGTTCTATTTAACAAATCCAAGATCTCCATGGCAGAAATCACAGTGGCATTGGTCATACAGAGGAGACAGGAAATGTGTATGAGTATTGTGAAGGAAACCACAACGTTCCTGACCACTGTAGGGTACGCAAGGTCACTTAGTTATCCTTTTATAGACACTCCAAGAACGCACGGTTTCTGAGAGGCGCAGGAAGTGATTTAAAGTTGTCCACACAACTTCCGTTTATGGCACAACAACAAATCACAACCATGAATGCTTATAAGATCCCTCTCACTAGTCTCCGTGAGACAGAATATTATCAGCCCTGAACTGCCACCAGTTCTCCTTTAATATAAGCCAGATCCGTAATGGGGTTATATAGAGTGAAGAACCAATCAGGTAGCATGTATATAACCAAGACACGGACGTGGGGATTCGTAGATCTAGATAAAAGAGCAACACAGATTAGATTTTATATTTAATTGCCTTAAGTGCACCCTAGACAAAACAATATATACAGTTGGGGATATATACGGTTACACAGAGTACACTACAGCAGTTCAGTGAGTTAGTTACCTTTGTGTGTGTGGCTAATGGAACCTGATAAACCTCACCTTAAAGGACACCTGTCATCAGGTCTCTGTCACTATTTCTGTCACCACTACCTGTTGGAGCAGCTCACAAGGATCCCACCCCAGCCTTTATCTAGACAATTCATACATTAATCATTATAAAATCATCTTTTCTGTATCTGCTGACATGCTGTCCTCCCATATATATGTGTGATATCAGCTACACAAGTACCTGACATATTCTGCTATAACATGGCTGCATCCTGGAGCTGTTGTTTCTCTCCTTTACACACACAGGCTGCAGGGGGCATGGCCACCAGCAAGCACATGGAGCAGCCATTACATCAAGCACTGTCAGTCAAGCACTGGGGGGAGTGGCTGTACCTCCCACTCATGAATAAGCTGGACAGCTTGAATATGCTAATGACTCATTGGACATTTCACAGGTCATTTGCATACAGCTTTAGGACCTCATTGCTTAGGTTTACAGGCATGTAGAGTGACAATGAAGAGTAGAGGCAATGCTCTCTAATGGCAGTTTATGAAAATATATTTAGTTTAGGGGGGTTATTTTGCCTGACAGGTTCTCTTTAAGATCCTTCTCTGCTCTTAATGGTAAAATGGTTCCCAGACACAGACGAGGCCCATTCAGAGGGCCCTGAATATATCAGGTGGAGTCACACCCTACCAGAGGGGTCAAGGGTCCCTCCTACCTGGTATCATTGGATTTAGGTGACTCCCTGGATCACATTGATACCGAACCTGACCCATTTGCTAATGTCCTTTCCAGAGATATTGATATCTCTGGAGCCGAGTATTCTAGAATCCTGGAAAGACAATACCTGCATGTTCATCACAAGTATGGAGATGTCTCCTATACATCACTACGTTGTTATATACTAGTGATGGTGTACCTTTTACAATCCGGATGCTTAAATTACAGCCAAAAACCCACTTATTTATCACAAAGTGCCGACAAGGGCAATTTAATCACCAACATATTGCTCCTTGCTCTTCCATAGCTATCAATCGTATTGGCATATTGAGGACCCCAATACCATTAAATGAAGGTTTGGGTATTCAGATAATCAATGTAGCTTTCCTCCAGGGTCCTTTTGAGAAAGAAGAATCCTGGGCAGAAGCTCCAATGATAATCCAGCCCTGTCTACTCCTACTTCCTCTTCCTGCAGGAAGTGTCTGGAAAACTGTGCAGGGGTGATGGCCTGGGTGCCCACAGAGATAGCTCTGAGTGCCACCTATGGCACCCGTGCCATAGGTTCGCCACCACTGTTATATACAATGATTATTAATAAGGAGGCCTGAGGAGTACCTGTGGTTTCTTCCACTGTATGGTGGTATACTGGTACACCTGGGTTGGGGGCTCACTTGGGTGAGTTTTGTCCCCCGCCCATGCTAAACCACTAGCTACACCTCTGATGTATCCAAAACGCAAAACAAAGGGTAACTGTATGTACTTGAGTATAAGCCGACCCTAGCATAAGCCGAGACCCCTAATTTTACCACCAAAAACTAGGAAAACCTATTGACTCGAGAATATGCCGAGGGTGGGAAATACATTGGTCACAGCCTCCCAGTATATAGCCAGCCCGCCCCCTGGAGCATATAGCCAGCCCGCCCCCTGTAGCATATAGCCAGCCAGCCCCCTGTAGCATATAGCCATCCAGCCCGCAGTTTACCAAGCAAAAAAAAATAAACGTACATACTCCCGTTTGGGCGGTCCCGATGCTCGATGTGGCTCCTCTTCTTTCTTCTCCACACGATCCAGAGAGGCGTCCCCGCAATCGTCCGGCCATGCGCAGAACGCATCGACGCGTCTCTGCCAGCTAATACAGCATAGAGAAGACAGAAGAGGAGCTGCATTTACCACATAGAGCATCGGGGTGAAGGAGGGTGAGTATGTAAGTTTATTTTTTTTTATTGACTCGTGTATAAGTCGAGATAAGGTTTTTCTAGGCATGCAATGGTCACTGTGCTTGAAATACGGAAACGGGGGGCCTTGTCCTGAGCCTGGCAGGTCTCCAGCAGATGGTGTGTGCAAGAAAATGGATGGAGAGTGTTATAGAAAAGGTTTCTCCCTGGGGCAACCCCGATGTATAGATAGGCATCCCTGATGATGGAGAATGTGGAGCCCATGATGGTGAACAGCTTAATTGCTCAGAGGCACGTTGATGCAGAAGAACTTACAGTTCTTTATTGAAACGGCAAACAGCCGGCATGGTCAGAGTGCAGGTCCGCTGGAAGATAGCTTCAGGATGGGCCGGTAAAGATGGAACAGAGTCCTGATGGTGGACCTCTGTCCTCAGGTTCCTAGTCTCTTGGGACTGGCTAGAGAGACCGGCAGCTTTCCTGAGACACCTCTGCTTCCTGGTCTGGAACACTGACTGACTCTGCAGCACTCACATGTGCTGCACACTTCTGACCTCTACTTCAGGAACCATCTCCCCAAGACTGGACCATGTGCTCCCACCCACAAGGGGTTTTATAAATTCCCCCTTATAAAGTGGCAGACACTTGCCCAACCAGCACACTCCTTCCTTCACAGTAGCATACCATTGGATAGTATAGTTAGCACTTGACCTCCAAGGCAGGGGCTTACAACTGCAGTTACTAAGTTTATCATGTTAGAGCCCCTGGATGTGTTTTGCAGGCTAACCAGACAGCTTGTGACAAGGAGATGGACACTTTCGCAACACCTACCTGCCATATCCATAGATTGGGTTGTCTGAAATGCAAGTGTGCATCAGTGCCTTCCTTACATACTTAACTAAACAAGCCAGCGATTTTCATGCAACTCCCTCCTCCCCACACACACACAGCAAAGTCTGTAATATAGTCCTGCGGCTGCTGATGTGCTGAATTCATGCACGCCCTACTGATTGGTGACTATTGTAACCTTAACAAAATTTAGTTATGATCTTTCTCTGTGCTACTGTCTGCTCATTATGATCACATTTTTTTTCAAAATAAAGTTTTTATATTGATATACTTTGGTAATTTGTAAAAACACAGTTCTACAAAAAAATCATCCATCAGATGTTGATCAATGGAGATTACTTTATTTCTGAAAAAAATCAAGTGATCTAACTTGGTTTATCCAACTTTAATAGCTAAATTTAATCCTGAGCAGTTTCCACTGAAATTCATTTATATAACCTTTTTTTTTGCTACATTGTAACAGGAAATTGAGATAATCTAAAATGCAGTAACGATACATACTGCAACATGTATATCTGCATTCTGTCAGCTGTCGTAGACAAGTGAATAATTTGCTAGTTTGCTTTCCCTTGATTAGCAAGTCTGTGTTCACATATGGTCACCATTAACTTATCTGCTCAAGAATTCTTCCAGAAACGTTTTATCATAACTTTAAGCTACTTTAAGGTGTTCTGGCAGTTTTTCTGTTCCATTTGCCTACATGTTATACCCAGAAAAGCATAAAGTTACTAACCCTGCCCTGGCTCCCTATTCAATCGGCATTGTCCCCCCAGACCTGACCAGAAGTAGCAGCAGTCTCCAAAAACCTGTGGCCAGTCATTGTTCTTGTCATCCTGATAAACCTCTGTGGCCAAGAGAGTGAACACTAGTCAGGGGTCGGCCCAAACAGGCCAATGTTTTTACAGCCTGTAAAACCAGATATAACAATTGTTCAATTTATATATTGTTTTAGGTCTAATTAGGACCAAAATGTGTTCATCTGGATTGGAGCTCTGTTTTTACTATTTTGGTGCTCTGAAAGACATAAACATCCAAGGGCAGATTGTCTAATACTGTCTAGGTGTAACCTTAGACCAGTCGATTTTAAATGTGTCCGATTATTTTTGAAAAAGTATTTACCTATTTCCCAGAATTTCTTTATCCAGCAGGAAAAACAGACAAGTCAGAATCCGTTTTCTCTAGATGTAGATGGGCCTGAAGTCCAGGTGGGACTTTAACCATGTGTGTCCATTTCCTTGTTAATATTACAATCTAGGGTACTTAAAAAAAAAATATATATATATATTTTCATCTAAGGACTATTCTCTTGGCTCCATTTTGTTTCACGAGGGCATGGTCATTGACCCAAAGAGATCTAGGTGTCTGTTTAATGGATATTTCCAGAGTGGCCCAATCTTCTGAACCAGGGTCTTGTTCTTCATCCGATGTACTGGCTTTTGAAAGGATGATTTTTAGCAAGTGCATGCAGGATTTATTGTGCCAGGAATCAGAAGTAGACTTAGGCCATCCAGATGTACCTAAAATGGGACTTAAAACAGCCATACTGATTATTCTCCAGTTTGACGGGGATTGTTCTCTAGGTTGACAGTTCACTAGCTTCTCATCTGTAGATAATGACATTTAGTAGAGCTTCTTCCCTGTTGACTCCATGGATCCTATCTTAGATAAATGTCTTACAACTAAATCAACTTCCTTGTAGTCAACATATCAGATAGACTGATCAGGAGCTATCTGCCCTCTAATTCAAACCTCATTCTACGAAGTTTCTGTCAGATACAATAACATTAAATACATATCTTGCTTATCTACCTCAAGTGGTTCTCTGTGTTATAACCAATCTTCAGACAAAGGTTTTGGTTTTGCTATAGGATTAAGGTGTGCATTTCAATCTCATAAGTTTGCTATATTTAGCAGGCTGTGACCATCTTAAAATTTGTTACTGACTTTTTTTTTTTTTGGTTTTTGCAGTTTTGGTGTTTTTTTTTAATGATTTATTCATGTGAGCATCTTACTATGCGGTATCTATGAACTTAACACATGTTAATCTGCTATATTTAGGAGGTGTGAAGCAAGTAATCTTCTGTTTTGGTTTTGAAATGGGACATGTATTGGGGTTTAGTATTATTCTTTATGCTGTCATTTCGGTTTTATTTGTAAAAATAGCTTTTGCCAATAATGCAACGAATTTCCATGAATACATGGCAGGGAAAGTATAGTATTTTGCCCTTCACCTCATTTTTGACACAATCTTAAGCAAATGCAGCAGAAGGGGTCTATAATGAAGATAGACCTTTCCAGTTCATAGGTGACACACAATGGCTTTTATTTACTTAATATAAGTGCCAAGTGATGAGACCCAGGTTTACATATTTTGCATGCCTACACTAAACCTTGGTGCCAGTCAGCGCCTCTTCTTAGTATTTATCTTAATAACCTGAAGCCCTTGCTATCACTAAGATTTTCCAAAAATTGTGCTGAAAAACTCGGCATATACTTAAGTATATACGATAGTTCTCAGCATTTCAGAATATGTGCTCTGTCCGTAAATCTGCTGGGGAGCCACATAACGCTCTCGTCCGGTGCTGTGCACATTCATAATTTTCCCACTATTTTATACTAGTGCCGTATGCAGTGAATGTGCAGGAACATGGAGTCAGTGTAAATCCCGTCATGTCCTTCTATCCAGCGTATTCTGAATACAGAGAAATGCTCTGAATGGAAGTACATGCTGGCATCTACACTGACTACACGCTCCTGCACATTCACTTTATATGATGCGGGCATGTTCTCCTCTCCTGGGTTTCTGCAAAGCCAGAAGCGCTCACTGCTTTGCCGAGAAGTATAATATAGCGCCTAGAGGGGCAATCCTGAACGTGCACAGCGGTGGATGAGCGTGTTGTGTGACTCGCCAACAGATCCCATTTACAGACAGAGCACAGATTATGAAATGCTGAGAGCTACATTTCAGAACCTATGATTTTACGCATAAAATTATTATTTATGGCACTGGGACATTAGGCGACCTTAAAATATTATTTTGGGACAAGGTTTAAAATTTTGCTTATAAAGTGGCCAACCTTTTTCGGAGGCTAATCTGGAATAGGCAGCAAGCTAGAATCAGCTTGAATACGTTACAAATGAGTGGATGACTTTCTGGCAATACCAAACCCATGGCTTTAAAGCATTTTAAAGGATGGGGGGACGATATAGCCGGGAGAGACCAACTCGGCCAGTCAGTTGACTGTGGACAAACCATACAACACCGTTACATGCACTGGAGGTGGAATTTGGTGGTGGGGTCATGAGCATTAAACCAACTCTACTTCTTATGAAAAAGGTATGGCAATAAGCCAAGCAGATTATTGGTATTCCTACAGTAAGTTTACCTCGGACACCCTGATCTGGCGAAATCCAGCCTTGCCAGGGAAAGACACCTTGATCCTATATCGGAAGAACAATATACTGAAGTTCTGGAGCCAAGGCCAATCCTTTACCCTAGTGAGGTGCGTAGGATGTTACATCTGATGTCTGATGTCACATCTGATTCCCAAGCTGTTACTTCAAATAGGGATCAGACCAAATTCTGAGTGTCCTAGGTATGGAACTGAGGAGTCTGGAATACTCCACATGATGTGGGAATGTAGAGAACTAGAAACTGCATGGAAGATTGTTCTAGACATTATACGCACAGTCTATTAAATCACTGTTGAGGTGACTCCATTGGCGTGCCTTCTAGGTGTGCTTAACGCCCACAATCTGACAGAACCCAAAAATGTAGCAATACAGAAAGGTCATAGCTGATCACTGGATAAGGTCCCGGCCTCCAGACGAAAAGGAATATGTAGATCGCATGAATGTGGTTAGAATACGGTACATATGTAAAGAGGAATATGTCCCAAAATGTGAGAAAATATGGGGAAGATGGTTCAATGCTCCTGGTCTACCTTCAACTGCCCTGGTTAGAATTAGAATTGGTCTAGAATATCAATTATCTTTGGTGAAATAGAAAATAGAAGGTACATACGATGCAGATGGTTTAGGACCACAGGGTCCAGGGAAGGAGCTGGCTCATGGGGAGGGGTTTCTGAAGCGGTATTGTAGGGATTGTGTTTGTGATAATCACAATGTAAATGTAAAGAACTTATACTGCATTGGAAAATCTTGTACTAATCTAGTTGTATTGTACATTTGCAGCAATGTCAGTGTTCACTGCCTCCAGCAGTTATTTTCTTTGTCAGCCTGTAACGTGGGGGATAAATTCGAGGGAAAAAAAAACTTTAATAAAAATATCTGATTTAAATAAATAAAGTGGCCAACACCTTTAATGTTCCTGCACATACTTTCCCATAACTTTTTCATTCTTTTCATTGGCTTTTGTAAGCACTTAACCATTATGATGTTGTATCCCAAACATAGCATGATGTGGTCAATATATGCAGTGCAGTGTTTTATAATTGCAGCATTTCTAATAATAGGATATGGGTGGGTCGGGTGGTGGGTAATTTGTCAACTTTTGCCTGCATGGTTCCTTAGAGGTGCCTCAACGTTTTCGGAGAGCTGAATACCACACATGTACCTAATCATTACACCATACCGACAGCACAGTGGGGAGTTGGGTGCGCAGCTCCTTCTTCTGTTTTTCAAGTTTTTACAGATTTACACAAAAGGAAGATTAGTTCTACATGTATAACCACTTAATCCAGAAATATAATCACAGTCCAGCCAGGTTCCCGACAGCATATAACTTTTATACGGTTACATCATAACCACTCCATGAAACAATCTTTAGTAGTCAACGCGTTTCAAGCAGTACACCCGCCCTTACTCATGACAAATATATAATCTATTTGATAACCACGTGTTTGTTAAGGCTCTTCGTGACACTGCTGTGGCAATTTATACCTGTCAATATCCAATTTCAACATCCATAATCAGTAGTAACTACGAAAAGTGTTGTAATAAGGGTAGCAGGAAATTAATGCTGGACACCTACAACTGGACTAGATGTTCATCAAAATGTAACAGAGTGTACAGTAACAGTATGGTAGGTGATATTTTTACAGACCTAATCCAAATGGATTAAGCTCATGCTCATGCAAATGTTGAAATCTGCTGGTTGCCTGCTGTGATTTCTACAGATGTGCATCAGAAAAACCAATTTGGTTCAGATTTTTCTGAATGGGCAATGACAGTGTAGAGAGGAAACTTTATGGCTATATAGTTTTGCCTATGATTGAGAGAGCACTTTCCCTGAACATTAAAGGACATCTACCACCAGGATCAAAAAATGTAAACTAAGCACACTTACATGCCGTTGTGGGCCCCTTTTTTGCGGGAACTGCTCTTCTTATAGCTTCTTATGACCTTATTTTTAGCAAAAATAGACTTTAAAAAAGGTTGCAAATGAACCTATGGGACTCTGGGCCTCATAGCTGTTAATTGAGAATAGAGCTCTTCAGGCTCATTTGCATACTTTTTAAAGCCTTTTTTTTGTAAAAAAAAAAAAAAAGGGGTGAGGAGAGTGGATTCTGCAAGGTGGGGACATACCAGTCTGTGTGCTTTGTTTACAATTTTTTATCCTAGTAGTAGATTTCCTTTAAGGTAAGTTACTTTTCATGCAGAGCTGTTACAGCCCCACAGTTAAAGGGGAGCTATATAGTTATAGGTGACTCTATATTAATGCACTTTTACAGATTTATCTATAGAGTTGGTGATTTGTGTTAATTTTAATAGGTAATGTAGGCCCTATAATGACCCTCAAAAATAACAATAAAATGTAACCATACCTATTAGAAGTACATTGCTCAAGATCACAAAAAATCATCAATAGAAATCAAATTTATAAACAGATGGAGGCCTGGATTTGTAATTACACTCAAAAGTAAAGTGAAAAACACACTATAGGTTGATCCAACCTTTATGAAATACCCTTAAAACAAGTCCAAATGAGGCTCAGTATTGGGGGTGAATCCACATGCCTGTATGACCTCCCTACAATGCCTCGGAATGCTCCTGATAAAGTTGTGTATGGTCTCCTGTGGTATCTCCTCCTAGACCTGGACTAAAGCCTCCGCCAACTCTTGGGCCGCCTGTGGTGCAACGTGACATTGGTGGATGCAGTGAGACATGATGTCACAGTGCTCAATCGGATTCAGGTCTGGGGATCAAGCGGGTCAGTCGATAGCTGTAATTGCTTCATCTTGCAGGATCTGCTGACACGCTCCAGCCACATGAGGTCTAGATTGCCCTGCATTAGCAGGAACCCAGGACCACCAGCATGTGGTCTCACAAGGTGTCTGAGGACCTCGGTACCTAATGGCAGTCAGGCTACCTCTTGCAAACACATAGAGTACTGTGTGGCCATCCAAAGTAATGCCACCCCACACCATCACTGACCCACTGCCAAACCGGTCATGCTGCAGGATGTTGAAGGCAGCAGATCACTTTCCAGGTCGTCTCCAGACTCTGTCACATCTGTCATGTTTTCTGTGTAAACCTTCTTTCAATTGTGAAGATCACAAGGCGCCAGTGGGGAAATAGCCAAACTTGTTGCGCTCTGGCAACTGCAAAACATCCTGCACAGTGTTGGGGTGTTAGAACAGCCCCTTTCTGTGGACGTCATACCATCCTCATGGAGTTGGTTTCTGTCTGTTTGTGCAGACACATGCACATTTGTGACTGCTGGAGGTCATTTTGCAAGGCTCTGGCAGTGCTCCTCTTGTTCCTCCTTGCACAAAGTGGGAGGTAGCGTTCCTACTGCTGGGTTGTGACCCTTCTTCAGTCCCCACCATCTCCTGGTGTACTGCTGGTTGCGCCTCTGGACACTGCGCTGACAGACACAGCCAACCATCTGGCCACAGCTCACATTTATGTGTCATCTTGCAAGCCTGTCTTGCGAGATGACATCAGTAACGCAAATGCAAATGTGGAGTCCCTATGGGTGGAGATAAGAGGAGGGAAAAAGAATAATAAAATATTACTAGGGGTTTGTTATAAGGCTCCAAATGCTGATAAGTGAAATGGATGCGGCTTCAAAGCATGGTGAAGTACTTATCATGGGGGACTTCAATTACCCAGATATTGACTGGGGGGCAGAAAACTGCAGGTCCTTCAAAGGCAGCAGGTTCTTGTCAACAACAAGAGACAATTACAAAACTAAAAACAGAGAGTGTGGATCCCCTTAGAAATAACATGGGGGTCATGGAGGAAGGAGATGAGGAAAGGGCCAATCTACTGAATGTCGCCTTCTCAACTGTCTTTACCCAGGAAAACCCCCTGGTGGAAGACACAATGAGGAATATAGTAAATTCTTTTTGGAATGTCAACAGTTTAACCCAGAAAGAGGTACGGCGCCACCTCGCAACCACTAAGATAGATAAATCACCGGGGACAGATGGCATACACCCCCGGGTTCTGCATGAACTATGTACTGTGATAGACCGTTATTTTTAATATTTGAAGATTCACTGAGGACTGGTTATGTTCCACAGGACTGGCGCATAGCAAATGTGGTACCAATATACAAAAAAGGATCAAAAAGCGATCCTGGATACTACAGACCCCTGAGTCTAACTTCTGTGGTGGGGAAAATATTTGAATGGGTTTTTTAGAGATGCTATCCTGGAGTATCTCAGTGTGCACAACCTTATAACCCACCGTCGGCATGGGTTTATGAGAGATCGGTCCTGTCAGACTAATCTGATTGGTTTCTACAAGGAGGTAAGTTCAAGACTGGACCTGGGGGACGCTGTGGATGTTGTATATCTGGACTTTTCAAAGGCATTTGACATCGTGCCACATAAAAGGTTGGTATATAAAATGAGACTGCTGGGAATATGGGAAAATCTGTGTATATGGGTAAGTAATTGGCTTAGTGATAGAAAACAGAGGGTCGTCATTAATGGCACATTCTCAGATTGGGTTGAGGTTACCAGTGGAGTGCCACAGGGTCCGTATTGGGGCCACGTCTTTTTAATATTTTTATTAATGACCTTGTAGTGGGTTTACACAGTCAAGTTTCAATATTTGCAGATGATACTAAGCTGTGTAAAGTAATAAATACTGAGGTAGATAGTTTAGCATTACAGATGGATTTGTGGAAGCTTGAGGAGTGGGCAGAGAAATGGTTGGTGAGGTTTAATGTAGATAAATGTAATACACTGACAGATTACAAAATTTTGTATTATTCAGTTTAGAAAAAAGACGACTGAGGGGAGACCTCGTTACAATGTACAAATAGCTGGACAGACAGTACAAGGATCTCTCCAAAGATCTTTTTATACCTAGGCCTGTGACCAGGACAAGGGGGCATCCTCTATGCCTAGAGGAAAGGCGATTTTACCATCAACATAGAAAAAGGTTCTGTACTGTAAGAGCAGTGAGACTATGGAACTCTCTGCCGCAGAAGGTTGTTATGGCGGACTCTATGTTCAAGAGAGGCCTGGATACCTTTCTGGAGAGAAAAAATATCACAGGTTATGGGGATAAAACATTTATTTAATTCTTAAAGGTTGGACTTGATGGACTTGCGTCTTTTTCCAGCCTTATATACTATGATACTATGATCCTGGATGAGCTGCAGTACCGTAGCCACTTGTGTGGGTTGTACAGTCCGTTTGCATTCTAAATAATGTAGGATGTATGTAAGGATTTAAATCCCACTCTAGTTGATGCAATCGACTGTATAGCACAATATACAACTTTTTTTTTTGGGGGGGGGGGGTCTAAGTCTTGGTTAGATAAGTTTCTAGAGAGGAAAGTAATAAGATACAGCAACACACAAGTAGAACATGTTTTCATAAAAGGAACTCTCTTGGTATTGATTATAGATAATATAAAAGCACAGCATGGATCTTTTCCTGAAAGAAGGCAAATATTCACAGTTCTGAGGTTTGATTAAAAGCTGCTTCGCTCAAGCAGATGAATATGAAATATCACAACATGAATGGAAAAATCTTGGAGGGGCCCTTTTCCCCTAAAATTTCTATTCACTATTAGCAGTCAAAAATGTATGGAATTATCCATTTTTATAGATTTAATGTACATCCTAAATATCACTTCTGCAGTTACTTTTATCATATGCGGAAAGTAATTTCAGATTATTACATAAGTAAAAAGATTCTTTGCACCGTGTTAACAGAGGACTATATAAAAATGTGAAAATACTGTTTACTGTCTAACTAAAAATAGATGTAAGTGTTTAGACTTACTATGTATTGCTATGTCTTTCTGTGTATAAATCTGTTTTTCAGGTATCATGTTATACTCTTGCCTGGTGAAAACAACTGAGTAGTCTCAAAAGATCATCTTTTTAGTTAGTCTTTGATTAATTGATAACTTCTATAGGCTGAGGCCACTCAGAGAGTGACACTTTTTGAATTATCTTTTGTTTAGGGATATGCTAGGAGTTGTTACCAGCAAGACATGTCTTTTTGGGAAACTCTGAAGATCTGGTGGTCTTGGAATTTCTCCTGGGACAGTGACTCATGTGAAAGCTACTACAAGGCCTTGATGGTGGATCCTTTGTGGGAAGTGACACCACTTATGGTGAGTAATGAATGCGATGAGTAAGTGTAAACCAGGAATTGTGTATTTTGTAGCAAATCCTCAGATGTGTCATTAGAGATTACTAACTAAAGGTAGAGTTGAGTTAACAGCATTGAGTAAATATCACAATATGCATGATTTTGAATTAAAGGATTCTCAATTGACTCTTATATTATTCACTTATTCTCAGATGTTAAAAGTATGATTTCTGGTGCCCCATGATCACTAGAACGGAGGTCCCATGTACCATGTGGGAGGGCATTAATAAAGTAGTGGTCAAACATGTGCCCGGCAGCTACATTCAATGCACTATACTTGAATGTCTTCATAATTCTCTAGACTTTGAGAATTGGGGAATGTTTTTCATTTTATAATACATATACTGTACGTACTTACTAACTTTTTATGGAGAAAAGGTCTTGTAGTGCACACTATGATCTGTAAAATGCTGCAGAAGATAAGTTTGCCAATAGATAAAAAGGTGTTTTCTATTGATCTGCATAGGCTCTATTCATGGCATTCCTTCAATCACTATCAAACAGGACTGCTGCATGCACCACTTCATATCTTATAGTTAGGAGCAAATATCTTCCCATCACCACCCAACACAGTGGTAGAATATTTAACCAGTGCCTACGAATAATAAACGATATGACATCAATTGTAATACAAAATGTATAGTATATATTGATGGTTGTGGGATATGTCAAAAACAATATGTAAGACGCATAACAACACCAGCTAAAGTAAGAATCAGGAGATCTCTATCGGATGTGACTAATCAGGCAGCAGGAATTTTGTCATTATCTAGACATCTCAGAGAACAGCATGCGGGAGATCCTAGTGGTTTATTTGGCAAAGAATATTGAGAGTCTGTAGATTGGTGAGAGGAGGAGATTTCAAACAAAAGATCCTTAAGAGAGAAACATTTTGGTGGTTTGTGTTCAACACCAGGAGTCCTAAGGGACTTGACGGAATGGATTTGATTATGTGTTATTGATCTGTAGGCTCCTCCTATTTAAAGACAAAAGCGCTGTATACTATTCTTAGAGCGCAGGTTTTAGGCTTTGCAATGATTTGGTTTGATCCACTCTGAGATTCATAGTAGAATGTTGGTCTTGTGATCCCCCAAGGTTGTGAGCAGCTTCCCCACAATTAAACATATGAATTAACAGGTAATATTGAGATAAGATGTCTTCTTGTTCTATTTGTAGTATATGACTTTCTGTATATGTTTATAGTATTGGATGATTATATGTTTACATGTACTTGTAATGGGCCACATATCCTAAAGTGTTTGCACCAGGTTTCTGTCTGATTTTGCACTGAAAAGAACGTGCAAACTGCTTGCACATGCATTTATGAAGTGCCTGCTCCAGTGTTGTGTCGCGGCTGCACTGTGTCCAACAAGACAGAAAAACTGTGCACCTAAAGAGGCAGTTTGTGCCATATTTATTATTGACGTGTGCCACAATTATATCTGCGCCTCAATTCTGCAGCATGAACAAAGTGCAGCATAAAAATGGCGCACACTACCAGAGCAGTGCAGGGGGCGACAGATTAATACAGTTTCGAGTAATCTGTATTTATTTTGCCACTATTTGACGTTGTTACATTCTTTAATAATAAATCATCCAAAATGACAACGTTGTATATACAGTATATATTCAATTTATGTAGTATAAGCCATCTAATAAGGGGTCAATGTTGGTTTTTATTTTTAACTCCTCTTACTGGAAATACTTAATTTAGTAGCAGGCCTTCTAAAAACAGGGCTAAGGCTTACAAGCCAAAATACATCTGATATTTGCAATGTGTACATGTTTTTAAATAATAAAGATGTGGAAGAGTGGCAATGATTCAAGAGTGCTGGATTTCCTTATATTGTATATCGTCCTCAACCTGCTGGAGCCTTGGGTGATGTCCGTGTACTGGATTGTCCGACCATTGTGACAGTGGTAGACCACTTTTGGACAGGTAAACCCCTGAATATTGGAATACAAATATGTCACATCTAGTGGATTACACCATTCACAGGTATGACACCTCCTTCAGGTTATGCATCCAGATGTCAGTCAAACATTTTCTCTGAGTTTTAATAAACCTATTCTGGCATTTAGCACATGTTACCATCTCTAGGGAACATAGTTCTTCCAGCTATTTGTGCAACTATTTTTAATCCTCTGATTTCCTGTCGGGGTTATTCAGGAATGTAGATGAAGCAAAACTTTACTGCTAAAATGAATAGATACAATAATTTCTTGTACAGAGGAGAAAGTATTGTCTGCTTAACCCCTTAACAAGGCAGTTTTTGCGTTTGCATTTTTCACTCCCCCTTTCAAGAATCACACAATGGCCTTACGGGCCAAGAACAGAGCTTCCTTCAGAAAAATAGTTTCAGAATGGGACCAGTCATCCTCCCATGTGATTCCCAATAGGCATAGGGTCGTCAAGGTAGGAACCAGTTTATTCAGGATGTCCGACAGCAGAGAAACTACTTCTCTCCAGAATTCAGCTATGTAACTTCAAGCCCATGTTAGGTGAATTAGATCAGCTTGGTCTGCCTGGCATCTGTGGCATCTAGAGTCAGGCAATCTATGCATACAGAACAATCTGACTAGAGTTATATAGCATTGACGGATGATAAACGACTGAATCAACTTATTATTGGCTGCCAGTGATACCGAGGTGTGAGACTCCTGGGCCACCCTCCAGTCTTCATTAGATAGTAAGTAATGAGAGCCTGACTGGCAGAGGGGTAACCTCTGTGTTTATGACTTTTACTGTTAATTTATATTTATATCAGTTCTAGGTACATGATTTAAATATTAGTTTTTTTAAATTTAACTTTTACTTTTTTTATTTGTATTTTTTTGGTACTTTAACCCTAGGTTGTCTGATTGATCCTACCATTTACTGCCATATTAGGCCATTGACTTGAGTATAAGGCTAAAAATGCATTGGTCAGCCTCCACTCACTAGTGAAATGCCCAGCCACCCCTCCCCCCCATTAACGAAATGCCCAACAGCCTCCCCAGACTAGTGAAATGGCCAGCAGCCTCCCCCACTAGTGCAATGCCCAGCAGCCTCCTCACACTAGTGAAATGCCCCGTAGCCACCCCACACTAGTGAAATGGCCAGCAGCCTCCTCCACTAGTACAATGCCCAGCAGCCTCCCCACACTAGTGCAATGCAAAGCAGCCTCCCCACACTAGTGAAATGCCCAGTAGCCACCCCACACTAGTGCAATGCCCAGCAGCCTCCCCCAATAGTGAAATTCTCAGCAGCATCTTCCCCCCACTAGTGAAATGACCAGCAGCCCCCTTCCACTAGTGAAATGCCCAGCAGCCTCCCCTTACTAGTGAAATGCCCAGAGGCTTTCTCATGTTATGAAAAAAAAAAATGTAAACCCAGTACTTGCCTCCAGCCCTCCCTTCATCTCCTCTTTCCTTTCGGCTTCCTGTGTAGCACCGTGTCATATGTATGCTTGCATAGTTCATGGATCCATCTCTGCCTGAGCTGCTACATTGGGAAGAGGAGCTGCAGGGAGCGCCACAGGTAAGTAAAAAGTGTGTGTAATCTATCTATCTATATCTCTATATCTCTATATCTAGTGATTCTGTATATGTTGTTAGAAGAGCAGCGACTGATAGGAAGCCGAGAAGAGGCTGGTTTCTAGATCAAATAGATTTTGGAAGATTTATCATTACTTAAAGAATTTGACTATTGTATATATGGTAAATGTCAGAGGTGGAGAGGAGTCAAACTAGGATGTCCTCCTCCTGGCATTAGTGATGGCTCATAAGTGAGGTATATTATCTGCCTCCTTACAAGTTATTTGATTGCAGCATTCTTTTCATAGTTAAGAGGAACTCATATTAAGTAACATTAATAAAATACCTCCAGTATCTGTCTTTGACTACAAATTGCTGGATTGGCTTACTCCAGAGCTTGAGATTCTGTGTCCTTAACTCAACTTCCTATATAGTGCTCCAATCACAAGAAGATTTTTTGAATTAACTATAGGGCTATCCTCTATATTTCAATCGATTAGATATTGTCTGAAAGTGGAACAAAACTGACACATAATAATAATAATAATTCTTTATTTATTTAGCGCACACAGATTACGCAGCACTGCACAGAGCTTGCCAAATCAGTCCCTGTCCCCATGGGGCTCAAAATCTTATCAACCTACCATTATGTTTTGGTGTGTGGGAGGAAACAGGAGGACCTGGAGGAAACTCACGCAAACACTGAGAGACTTTTTGCAGATGTTGACCCTGGGACTTGAACCGAGGTCCACAGCGCTGTAAGACTGTAATGCTCACCTATAAGCCGCCCTGTGTGATTGAGTTGAGCTCTGTAACATAAATACTGCAGTTAGTATAATATCACAGAGAGTTGGGGACTCCTTTTTGAATATTAGCTATGCTTTGTGACAGTTCATGTACTTACATTACACTCTTAAACACGCTTGCCTCCATCACTAGCTTCTGATGTGCTTCTTTCCTCAAGACGGTCCTGCGTGCCTTTTTTATATCGCATTGCTTACATTGTTTTATCATATAATTTTTTTCCCCAATAAAACTGATGCAACATATCACAATGTGGTTTTTGGAAGCGGGAGGATTGGGCAGTGAAATGGCAAATTAAGTTTAATGTAGATAAATGTAAGGTTATGCTATTGGGTTGAGGAAATAAAAGGTACATTTATGTTCTGAAAGACCCCGAGACATTTGAAGATGGTAATCTTAATGTTGGTGACCAGAGCCAGGCAGCTGCTAATAAGGCAAATTAAATTATGGGATGTATCAACAGTAAAATAGATTCTCATGATAAGTGTATAAAGAAGGACGTAGTAGAACTGGAACGGGTACAGAAGAGCGCGACCTAGCTTATAAAGGGAATGGGAGGACTAGAATACATTGACAGTTTACAAAACCTTGCTTTGTTCTGTTTAGAAGGACGGCTAAGGGGAGATTACCATTAACCCCATAGCGCAAAAAGACGTACCTGTACATCTTGTTGGGTAGGGGGGAATATGAAGCGGGCTCACGTGCTGAGCCCTCTTCATACTCAATGGCTGTTTGCTTCACAATAAAGCTAACACCCGCGATCGGTTCTAGCAGGTGTTAACCCTTTGTTTGCCCGCGGCATTAACGAGCCGGTGGCACGTGGGTGCCGCTATCTTGGCTCTGATCGCCTCTCCCCGTGACGTCATTGGGGAGCGGCGATCCGTTGCAATGACGGCCTTCGGTCACACCATGATCCCAGGCTATCATGTTTTAGGCTATCTATTATATCTGTTTGATTTGCACATTGTAATAGATAGGTGTTCAAAATCCCCATATACTGCCATACTGTAGTATGGCAGTATATGATAGGATCAATCAGACAACCTAGGGTTAAAGTACCCTAGGAGGTCTGAAAAATAGTAAAAAATAAAAAAATGTTAAAAAAAATATAAAAAAAAATAAAAATTCAAATCAGCCCCCCTTTCCCTAGAAGTCATACAAATAAACAAAAAAAATATTGAACACATTAGGCATCGCCTCGTCCGAAAATGCCAAAGTTTTTCACTGCGTTTAATCCCGTAACGGAAAATAGCGCCCAAACTAGCAAATGGCACTTTTTTGCCACTTTGAAAAATATTAAAAAAAAGTCTATAAAAAGTGATCAAATGGTTGCACAGTCCTAAAAATAGAAGCATTGAAAACGTGTTCAAAAGTAGCAAAAAATGACACCATCCGCGGTTCCGTATACCAAAGTATGAAAAAGTAATTAGCTCCAGAAGACGGCAAAATGAAGAATTTTTGTACATGTATGAAAATATAAAACCTATACAAATTTGTTATCTTTGTGAACACACTGACCCAAAGAATGAAGTAGACCTGTCATTTGGGGTGCACAGTGAAAGCCGTAAAATCCAAGCCCTGATGCATTTTTTCATCATTTTCAATGCATTCAGAATTTTTTTCCTGCTTCCCAGTACACGGCATGGAATAATAAATACTATCACTATGGAAGTGCAATTTGTTACGCAGAAAACAAGCGTATACACAGCTCTTTACATGGAAAAATAAAAAAGTTTTAGATTTTTGAAGGTGGGGAGTAAAAAATGAAAATGCAAAAACAAAAAAGGGCCTCGCCCTTAAGGGGATAATATGTACAATTATCTGAATGGGCAGCAACAGGACCAGTTTAAGGTTGGTGTGGCCCCTGGGAGCTAAATATGGTGGGGGCCATTGAATGTAGTCCAGACATGGAACAGCAATTGCCATATACTGCTCCCCAGCAATAACTATATACAGCATTTCCAGTATTTACTATATACAGCCCCCAGACACCACTATATACAGTTCTGAGCAACAACTATATACAGCTCCCCATCAATCCTTATATACAGCCCCCAAGCAATCACTATATACAGCTCCCCATCAATCACTATATACAGCCCCCATAGCAACCAGTTTATACAGCCCCCCCAGCAATCACTATATACAGCTCCCCCAACAATCACTATATACAGCTCTTCCAGCAATCACTATATACAGCTCCCCCAGCAATCAGTATATACAGCTCCCCCAGCAATCAGTATATACAGCTCCCCCAGCAACCACTGTATACAGCTCCCCCAGCAACCACTGTATACAGCTCCCCCAGCAGTCACCTATAACTGTATACAGTCCCCCTATAACTATATACAATCCCCCTATAATAACTATATACAGTCCCCCTATAATAACTATATACAGTCCCCCTATAATAACTATATACAGTCCCCCTATAATAACTATATACAGTCCCCCTATAATAACTATATGCACCACCTATATTAACTGTATACGGCCTCCTAACTGTATACTGTCCCCCTATAACAACTATATACAGTCATAGGTAAAATAATAAAATTGTACTCCCCTTCCATCATTCCCTCCTCCTTCCCATCTATCACGGTGTCAGGATACTAGTGAATATCGGATGTAAATAAAGATGGCGGCACCCTGCTACAGGCAGCATGACATCACAGCGTGTGACAACGCCAGCGGCAGGGCGCCATCATCTTTATTTACATCCGCCCCCCCCCCCCCCTTTTAAGAGAGATATTTCAAATAATTTTTTTCATACCTAGGCCTTTGGCTAAATCAAGAGACATCATCCAGCCTAGAGGGGAAGAGATTCTTTTTTTTTTTTTTTTTTTTAAAGAGAATCTGTCATCCATATAAAAGGCACTAGGAGCTGCTTAGTAAAGTAAGCAGCTCCTAGTGCTACCACAGATGTAGCAGTGTTACACTGCTAGCTTTATCGAAACCCTGCGATAAAGCTAGCAGACACTGCCGCACTGTACACTTTGTCTGTTATATCAGCTTCCAGGTACCAAGAAAAGCTGATAAAAGGCTTTCTCCATCTGTTAAAAATACTGTAACAAACAACTTCAACTTTTAAAGAAAAACTTCTTTGCTATACTGTTTTGTTTGCTTTTCATCTCCATACTTTCTAGGTGTTTATAATGTACTGTGAGAGCTAATACATCAGACTTGAGATCCATGGGCTGAAGCCACCTGGCCAAGAGTGCTGACAAGAATGTTCTCTTAGATGCTAGGAAATACACACAAAGGGCTTTCAGGATTCGGTCATCAAGTATGTGACCATGAAATAGCAATTAGAGAGGATCATTAGGAATGGCCATTTGTCTTGTACCTCAGTGACTTGCAACAAGGCCTGAGACTTTGGATAGGACCAGATCTCATGGTAAAGGGCTGTCCTAGACATGTGGCATTTTTTAATATGTAATAAGTTATTCAAAATGTTGCTCCCCTAAGCAGAAAAATGCTGCTGACATACAGTAAAATTAAGAATTAAAATGCTACTGACCCTTTAATCAGTCCATGGATTTTCTCTCTGCGGAGCAGGCACAGGACAGAGGATGGCCGCTGGTCACATGTTCACATCACATGTCCTGAACAGGCCGCTATGTTTGGCTGTAGTCATGTTATGACCAGTGTTGTGGAGAGATGTCACCTCCAGTGAGGTGTAACTGCCATCACTGCACATTACATTATTATTGTTACATCATCACTATCACCATAAGAGGGAGGAGAAGTTACTGAGAACTAAAGGAAAGGATCATGGGACTTGTAGTTTCCAGTGGCGGCCATATTTGTGATAACTCTGCATACTTTAGAGAGGCCATAAAATATAGTGAATCATAAAATCAAACTATTTAAGCTCCTTTTTTTGTAAATAATGACAAAATAATGTTATATTCATTTATTTATATCATAATGGATTTTTGTATCAGATGTTCATATTCCTGGAATGTGAGGAGGGATGTTGAAACCAAAGATTGCTCTTTAAAGGAGTCTTTCATAAATTACCGTCTTTCTAATACTTGCCCCTCCGTCAGGTATCTGAGGAACTACAAGCTGCATACAGATAAGGTATTTATCGACGGAGGAAGGCACAGGAGATCTAGTGTGTTGTGGAATAGCAGTGATGTAGGAGAGCTGACTGTGTCATTGTGTGCAATAGGTATCTCATGGATCTCATCATCTCTGATCTTTCTCATCTCTCTTTCTATGTGTCAGATACTAGTACAATGTTCAGAAGGTAAATGAAAGTGTGTGATATATATAATACATGCAGTGCTTCCTTAAACTTTATTAAAACACAATCACCACCTAAAAACCAATTAAAAGTTTTTTGAGATCGCTGTCTTGCTTGCAATGATCCCCTCCAATTGAGGGTTCCACATAAAGTACATGATCCACAAATAAGGCATGATCTATATCATAAATCATCGAGGGGTTGGTCTTGAAGCTTCTCCATGACTGGTACATACCCTCTCCATTGCAGTGATTGGACACAGGTTCTACAAAACCTTCTCACCAGGATTTCCCTGATCAGTCATATTGAATAGATTTCCTTGCTTATAATGATTTATTTTTCGCCCAAAACTCCTGCTACTGACAAGTTTTTGCTTAACAAGGGATTATGATGCAAAAATCTGCCTATTTTACAAAATGATCTACCTTTATACAACACTTCAAAAAGCTCCTCAGTGATTAAAGATAACAAGCAAATTACATCACTCTGAATGACATATTAGACTGCTCATAACAAGCCTAGAAAACTTATAACCAAAAGCGAAAAGTCCAGGATCGCATACTTACAAGACCCTAAGAATGTAACCACAAAAATCTCCCATCCTTTGGATATGCTGAATGCACTCGGCAAATTATAAGTCAAATTCCATAAGAACAAGCCTCTAACTCAGCCAAACCATTTCCCTGTGCTGTACTGAGGAGACCCAACCAGGTGGAAACAGTGCCGTCTACAGTTGGGAGTCTGTTCCTTCTGGGATAGATGTACTGGTGAGGTTTTAATCCTGCCATAAGGCCTCTTGAAGGTCATGCTTGATGTCAAGGGACCTGCCTTAAAAGGTAGCTAAAAGAGGTATGGGTTTCCTTATCCCATCCTGCAAAATGTATTTGCATGTTTTGCCTCCTAAAGGAGCATCCAAGGCTATAAATCTCCACACAAACACTTATAAGGTAATCACTGTGTGATATAGTATATAAAATATATATATATACAGGTATAACAGATAGGCCAGTGCTAGCCTCTCAAATTTAATGCACAACTAACCAAAAAAGTAAGGATCAGAGAGGCAAAAACGCCATACAAAAGGTAATATAATAATAGTCTTTATTCAATACATAAGTTCAATAAAAGCTGTAGTAAAAGTGATATATATCAGGAGAGACAAAAATAACAGACCAGTAATATGTCCACAAATTCATAATTACGATATACAATAGGATGCATATGTGAATTGTCATATATTGTAATGTAGCATGTGGCATCCACTCCATTAAAGGTTATACTGCCATAACACATAGATGCTATGCATTTAGCGATGCATTGTTAGGTACACTAAGGGGCAAAAATAGAGACTATATATTACATGATGTTCTGCTCCGACACGCGTTTCAACCTCTGCTGGTCTTTCTCAAGGGGTGATACCAGATAATTAGTGGCAGCCACTAAAACCAGCTCCAAACCAATCATGTTCAAGCATACGATGAACGATGTCTGGCGCATGATCAGCCTCATGTATCTCAGGTGGGCTGAACATCGTTTATCATATGCTTGAACATGATTGGTTGGCATTAACAAATACGCATGCACTGAAGTGTACACTGGACATAACCCTTTTATAACATTTTGAAGTGGTTTTGACAAAAGCAGCACACCTCTTTATACTGGTCACTGAAATGTTGTATTTCTTGTCATCTTTACTTTTCCAATCCACTGTGCAATAATTTTTGGAAACACCACTGAGGTTGAAATGATTACTATAGACATGGAGAAATTAAGTACCATTTCTATCTGCTAGGGGGATGGTGTAGTTATCCTTCTCCCCACAGCCTCTTAAATAAACCTCTGTATGTATTCACCCTGGGGAACTCCACTGTCATTTTCTTCATACTGGTCTACTACCTGTCAGCAGAAACTGTAATAAGAGTTTGGGAGCCCATCCCGCAGAGACCTTGTCTGGTACAATGCATGCTATCATCATGTATAAAGTAAGAGTGCAATTTCTGGCTTCTTTTTTATTGTCTTTACGCTTCACCTCATCTAAAAACATCACAATTTGGTTGACATTAGACTATGTCACTTGATGTAGTACTCCATCACTCTGCATCTTGGTCAACAAGCCCTTAGGTAGTCTGAAGTTATGTTTGGGTCGTTATTGTGTTAAAAAGCAAAATATGATCCCACCAAGCACAAACCAGATGGAATGGTATGTTGCTACAGAATTCAGTAGCAGCCATGCTGGTTAAATGTGGCTTTTTTGTCCCTGTCCACGTTGAGAGAACCTGGCATCTGCTTCAATTATCTCTTTCCTAATAAAGCTCCCGCCAAACTCACTCTTACATCAGTATCTCGGTCTGATGCTGAATGGCATTCTTAAAATCCTGACCATACCCATGGAGGAGTCCTACATTACCCTCCCATCATGATTAATCCCCTCATAATGACTGTTTTTCACTTTTGTGAATTAATCACTGAAATCATTTAGAAAGATTTATCACTGATTTTCAGCTCAAGACGGGGGTCACATATACAAGGTTTAGAGACTACAGTAGGAGGGAAACAATCCTCTATTGACGCATATTGAACTAAAAGAATCTACGTGTATATTCTGACATTGCAGGATTGGAACGTCTCATTAACATTTCTCACACTTCTAATTTACCATCCTATGGTAAACATGTATCAGGATTAACATTTAGACTGCAAATAGATTCAGGACTTCTGTGGCTGACTCCTCTCCTCTCCCTTCTCTGTGCTAGAATGTATATTCACTGTGATGGTGTATGAACAACATTACCTAATAGCACTTAATCCTATATGACTTCCAATGGACCTTTCCATTGATGGTGGTGATGGTATCTGTAGCACCACCATTGTTTAAATACATTACAGTATCTTATACATGGAAATATGGATACACATGAGTTGTTTTCATGTGTAATGCATATGAGTTGTGGAGACCTACAGAAGGTTCAATATGTAGATTTTAGTTATTTTACATATAATACTGTCCTTATAAAAGGGAATATATTAGGTGGATTTGGGACACCAAACCACCCACAGGTCCTAATGGTTTTGTGCCACAAATAGCCCTGTATGAATTTTTCTTTTACCTTCGTCGTGAGCTCCCAGCAAATGAAGAGGCAGTACACCCTGTCTTCACACCTCAAGAGCCGTAGATTTGTGCATGTGCTATAAAGCTGCGGTATTTTCCCACCTTCACTTGCCACAGCACAAGAGGAGGTGGCAGTGCAGGATCCTCAAATGTGAGTCTGATATGTTAATTGAGGCCATGCACAGCTGTGATACAGATCCATTTGGACCCTAAACCACTGGTTTGGGGTCCCAAATCAACCTGACAGGTTCTCTTTAAAGGAAACTTTTCACCATGATAATGATGTCAGAACTGAATGTTATAGAATAGATGGAGCTAAGCCGATCAAGGCTCAATGCACACGGCCATGTATGCCATGAATGGCATCAAGCTCATGGCCCCCACAGAAATGCATTACGCACGGGCACAGTGCACTCACCACACCATGTCTGAGCCATGCGGCTGCACCACAGGGGATATTACAGGTCCTATTCCCACCTGGATTTGCCACTCAGCTCCCTATGGGGATGTCTGAGGAGTGCTCACCCCCTCCCTTCTCCTCATGGTTGCGTGCTATGGCCCAGGTGAGCACACGGATGTGTGCATTGGGCCTAAAATGTATTTTTCTAGATAAGGATTAAGTAGAACTTGTCTGGGATTTGTCAATTTTAATCTCTTTTCATCCTTTTTCTACTGACGTTGATTCTGATAAATGTTGCATCGATGAATTTACGGCAACAAAGTAGGAAATAATGACAACAGCAAGGTTACAAGATCCAATAATAAATCTACCTGTACCTTCCTATGAAGAAAATGGAAAAAAACAGATTCGCCCAACCAATCACCCGTATTGTAACCTCCTCCAATCCGTCCTTGTGGTGGTGCCCGCCACCGAATCCTTGACCACGAGACTCCCTACTGGGATTTAGAGTGCTGCCATCCGCTACATTTGGTGTACCGTCCTATGTGTCTTTATCTTCATCTGGATTTTCCCTTATAACTTCATGTACCATATATTAATAGTGTTTTTTATCATTGTGATGTGGTTGAGGACTATCTCTAGGAAATACTATGGTTTATTCCACTTTTTCTTTCTATAGGTACTTGAAGTTACCTCTGGTAACAATTCTGAGTGATTTTGTATAATTATATATAACTATTGACCTCTTATAAGTAAGCTCCCTTAGTAATGGGTCTTCAGCTCCAGATGCCCATTCTAGGATTACGAAGATAAACAGTAGCTTTATCCTTGTGGACAATCCTTTTCCTCTATCAATTAAAGTAATGGGACCTAGCAGCTAAACCAGACAGCCCTCGGACAGAAGAAGAAACTGGTTTTCTATGTTTATTATTCACAGTACTATAATGTATTAGATAAGGTTGAACAAAGACCTAGATCCATATTCACAAAGTGGGGCACATTTACTTACCTGGCCACTTAAGTTTACGAGGTCCGGAGTGTCTGTCGATCAGGCAATCTGACGCGATTCACTCAGATCGTGCACCTGATATCCTGCAGAAGTTGCCCCCCCTGCTCAGGTCCGCCGGAGTTCAGCATCTTCCTCCCAATGTATGTAAGTGCATGGCTTGTGACACAATTTTGAAATAAAATGTTTAAGATGTCCGAATTTGTTGGATCGTCTGGCGGCCCACCCCCCGATTTGTGTCGCGTGAAAGACCTGTGCAATTAAGACAAATTTTCCTTCTAAATACCTGTCCCTAGTCGGGAAAACCCCACAGAAATGCGTCCGTGGACCCTTAGTAAATAAGCCCTATTGTATCAACCTATAATCTTGATAGTGTTGATACTGAAGAAGCAGATTCCAGTTCAACGAAAACCACAAATTCCTAAACTCAAACATGGATCACAGGCATATTACTCAAAATCTAGTACCTGTAACTTGTGATATATTACTTTGAAAAATGGAAATTAGTCACAAGATGTTCTGACAACAACTGCTAAATTCACTACTTTTACTGGGACCGCTCACTTTTCTATGATGTTGATTGTAAATCCTGCTTTCCTCTAGTTGTTGAGGATGTCCCTTCATCAGAGGCCTATGTGTAAACGTTAATTGTCTTCATATATTGGAATTTATCAAATCCTGCAGTATAGCTATGTTCAGTGGCGGACATAAACAGTAGAAGTAGCTCATCATACCAAAGATCATCATCTGTTTGTATCTTATTATCCATGTGTATGTATTGGTCATGAAATTCATTAGCTCAGGCATTGCACAATATTAGTAGACTGTAGGTAGTGGTTTTAAGAGACAGTGGGCCCTTTAGCATCTGTATATGGTGCACCAATGGTATTTACACCCTTGGCTGTTGCCCTTTTTATTCAGGGGTGTAACTACGAAACTCTCGGCTCTAAGGCAAAATAGTGCAAGGGTCCTCTCCACATAAGGAGGAACATCACAGTCTGAAATGTACATATAGTAGCAAGCTTTTGATGTAAGAGTGCACTCCAGCAATGGTAACCACATGACAATTACCACATATTGCCATGCTGTATCCACTAGATAAACTAGTAGATGGGCAATTTGTGGTAAATCACATTACCACTAGAATGCATCTTCTATAGTTACCATAATGTGTTCAAGTATTCCTATAATTTTGTCTTCTTCACCACCTTAATAAATGCACTGCACACAGTTAGGCCCTCACGTGGGGGTTGTGGGGATGTATATCGGCTGGATATATACGTTTCCATAGACACGTATGGCGTCCTGTTGCGGTATGGTCAGCACACACTTAAGCCACCGTACCTTGCCGTGCGCGGGAAAAAGATAGAGTATGCTCAGTCTTTTCCTGTGTTTACAGCCGGGGGCGCCATGCCCTGTTATGCAGTGGGGAATGGTGTGCAGCGCTCATCCCTCCGCCTCTCCGCTACGGCCAGGAGAGCATGCATCCATTTAGAAGAGGCCTAATGCTGACTATCCTTTATTCACCACTATTGTTTACCAACCAGTCTGGCAACAGTAGGCAAAATGTGTTCTTATAAATAGTATTCTTGCTTCTTTTGAGTCATGACATGATTTTACTGATTTCTGAATTTACATTTGCTATATCGTGATCACTATAGTTAACATCACTGTATGATCTCTAGAGTGTATTATCCCTTCAGTTGGCCACCACCATATTCATCATTCATTTTATGGGACATCATTGAGTACGTTAAGGGCAGATTTATTAATGTATGTACAACACTTTTAGTCACTTCACGTTTAACAGATTTAAGCACAAAGTACACCACGAAGAAGAGTGGGTTACTGCAGCACTAGGCCTGCTTCTCACGAGCGAGTTTGATCAGTCATAATCGCTTTGTGTGCTTACTGGAAAGACCTTCCCGAATGCTGAGCAGCTGGGACTGAACTCTGCATGTTCTGCCTGTTCAGTCCAGTAAGCAAACTCACTTATATGAAACCACCAGATTTATCAACAAGAAGAGCGCTAATCTGTCATAAAAGCTGGCATAAACTAAACCAAGTAATAGGAGGTACAAAGTATGACTAGACAGCCTTATACTACGGCAGCCTGGCGCATCATAAGGCTGTCTGGTGCAACTGTACACTGCCTAGCCTTTTAACACCTAGCCCCATTATTTTTATTCTGTGAAGAATTTTTTTTTTCATGAAACATTCAGAACATTGCTTATCTATCGGGCCTCATCCCACCTTACTATGGCCGGGCTGCATTAACTATAATCTAATTTAAAATTAATTAATGATATAGGCATTATTATTAATTTATGGTTAGGGCCAAGGGTTGCACTATACTTTATACAGCAGAGTACTCCCACCATTTTTGAGGAGTATTCTTAGCCGTGGAGGAGTCTGATTCTGTAGTGATGCATATTAATAGTATGTAGGCATACTAATGTTAAGGGGTCAACATTTATGCAGGATAATCATTATAATTACTGTGATTCATGCATGAATCGAAAATGTAGACATCTTATTCTCATCTTGTCTCTCCCCTCTGTGTCTGGTGGCTATATAGTGTAATGTCAGTGCTGAAGTATATAGTATATCAGACTGTAAGTTAGTGGAGCTGTGTGCTGTAACAGATAAAACAATAAAAATGCTGCACATTACAGATATACATACGGTCCTGGATGGATCCAACAGTCATCCAATATATAATGCGATCTGACTGGAGCTCAACTAGTCTCTTCAATTTCTTCCAATATATGTATAAAAATCTTTGTGGCTGGTAAAACAATCTGGCTAAAAACTTCAGTGAGAATCAGATGCCATTCAGACACGAAACCGCTGCAAGTGTTCCTCCTCAAATATCCTCCATAGCTTGCTTTGTATTAGCTACATAGAAGAGATATATATGGACATAGAGTAGACGGTTTCAACAAGTGTAAAAACTTAATTGTTATCTACTCGCATAAAAGTGATAAAAATGTGCATATCATAGATTCACGAGGACACCAGTCATTGCGCGACCCAATGATTGGGGCATGATCGACATCAGTCCTCTCCTCCATTTTATATATACAATAGTACATACTCTAGTAATTAGTTAAAACTAACAAAGAACAACTATTACATCAAAAGTTACACATCTTCCAAACATGCTTAAATTTTTCTTCATCCTTACTCAATCGGACCATGTTGGTCTCAAATTATCAGAGGTATTACCACCTGACACCCCCCCCCCCCTCACAACCTTCTCTCCGCTCTTTATGGTTCTACACATCATATAAAGCTAAAGATGTTATCCTACACATATGAATAACATAAAAATAGTACATGAAGACAATTTAAATACAGTACCTTTAGTATAATGACCACTAAATCTCCAATATTAGATAAAATATTTTCGCTTATATATCCCAAAGCCATAATATTTTAGTATATACGGTATCTCTGTTTGTCTTAATTATCCACCGGATTTGTTACACATAATAACACTATAAGTAACTTCTCTGAAAATATAAAATATAAATGTCCCGTCATACCATTATGAGATAATTCTATATCATTCTGTCTCCTTTTCTACCATAAAGTTCTATAAAGTCCCCAATATCATCCCACACTATACAAATGCGTGGTGATAATACATTTTTCTCATCTTATCCCCATATACAGTGCTTTATAATCACCAAGTACTATAAAATCATCAATAACATTTATCCTATCGAAATCTATCATAAACAATTTATTTTATATAATATCCTTTTCTTATCTACTGCATATAAAGTCCTTTTTCTTATCTGTGGTATTAATATACATTTCCCTTAAAAAAAAAAAAATTCTAATGGAGAACCTTTGGAAGAACCCCACTTGGGTTGTTGGGGTTGTTGGTGAAAGATTTATTTGTATATGTGTAAGGAAGCAGAAAAAAATGTAAGCATGTTTGGAAGATGTGTAACTTTTGATGTAATAGTTGTTCTTTGTTAATTTTAACTAATTATTAGTGTACTATTGTATGTATAAAATGGAGGAGAGTACGGACGTTGATCATGCCCGGAAGAAGCTGTGAGGTAAAACCCCGGGTGAGGCAATGACTAGTGTCCTTGTGGATCTATGATATGCACATTTCACTTTTATGTGAGTAGATTATAATAATAAAGTGCTGTAACAGAGCAGAAAAGCAAGTTAAGTAGATGTTATTTTTTATTTTACAGCCTCCTCTGCTGCTGATCATCAATTTTCTGATAATTGAGGACTCCTTTTATAGCCTATTTTATGGGATTATTGCATTGCAGACAGCTATAGCCAAGTAATAATAATAATAATTCTTTAATTATTTAGCGCACACAGATTACGCAGCGCTGCACAAAGCATGACAAATCGGTCCCGGTCCCCATGGGGGTCACAATCTAAACAACCTAACAGTATGTTTTGGAGTGAGGGAGGAGGAAACCCACGCAAACAAACAAACTCTTTGCAGATGTGGTCCTGGGTGGGATTCGATTTATAAACATCAATAGGGGACTAAATGTAAGAACTTTCTTTCATGGGAAAATCCCTTTAAATTTCCTTTGCTGCTGTGAGATTACAGTAGGCAGAGGGATGGGGATGTGCTGAGGGAGCAGGATGGAAGATGAGACAGTGTAGAAGCCTGTAAAGCTGGAGACAGAGGGACTATAGTAACACCCCCATGGGCCTTCTGGCTTATTAGCATAATTTGAATTAAAATGGTTATCATTTTTTTAGGGTGTGAGTGCTTTATGAGATTTGCATGGTACATTTTAGTGAACAACATCCAGTTGAAGGGGAGTGGTGTTTCTCAAGCTGAACGCTACAGCAGGACTCTTTAGCTTTACATTTTCCTGGTAATATCTCTAACAGCAGTCATGTATACTCTTATTCATGGGACTTTTAACCAACCTTGTTACCAAGGTACAAGCCAACAGGAGGGGTTTGTTGAGATCAAAGGTCACAAAAATATGTTTAGGACACTGGGGAAAGAGAGGACCAATCCTACACTTTTGTGATGTACAACAATCTGTTCACCTCTGGTCTCTAAGGTGGCGGATGACAATTGCAATTTACTGTTCTAAGGTTAAAGTTCTAAAGTAGAGTATATATTAGGATCCCATGTTTTCATTGCAGATAGAAACAAGATTTAGGTGACGGGTATCCTTATGGAATGTCCATTTGTTACATTTTTCAGTAATCCAGCAGTAGCCTCCCTTCTCGTCTTCCTAGTCCTTGCTTATAGACTTTCTTTGACTTCCCCCATGAAGGTGAAGTATTTGGCCCCACAACTAATGCTATATGCACAGAGACATATGGTGTAGCTGCACCCACAGCCGTGGTTTCCACTGTGTGAGCCGACTGCCCCAGCCACAAATTTGATGCAGGTCTTATTCGGCTCGGTAGTACATTTTTAATACCATTTAGCCGATGACGTGGGTATGTTGCAGTCCGATATTGTATAGGTTTGTATGCTGGTAGTCTGATACTGAGAATAAGGATTTATTCTATGTACAATATTCACTGTAAGTGGAGATATTTTTTGAAAATTAAAATGTAACCTTTAGTTTAATAAATAAGTAAATTATTAGACAAGACTATAAAATCAAACACTGATTGTCCAAATACTTCATTTCATTGTTGCCTGTAGTGGGTGCTTAGGTAGTCAGGTAGCCAGGTAATTCATCAGGGGTCTTTTGACATTTGGCACTTAATACTTGGGTGTATGAACACCCGTCGATGCGGTGTGCACGTCTGGCTTAGTCGTGGCCGTGACACACGCGCCATTATAGCCTTGCTTATATTCAGGATCCTTGGCACATCACTGCTGACGAGCCTCCCTCCACATCCAATCAAGATTCTGGACTTCACTAGTGTAACCATCATATGAGCTGATTCACCAATTGTGCAAATAGAAGGCACAACATATAAAATGGAGTAATGAAAATTACATAAGGTCATTCATATATAGATCAATCAGAGTATCCACACTTTTGGATCAGGTCCAACATCTTAAGTCATTGATACCCCATAACGAGCAGCCATATTCCTGCAATAAAGGCACTGGAAGCAGTGCTGTTCCTGCAAAAATCAATTCTCAGGATCATAAAAGATCTCCAATCAATATCCCATCTGGGATGGCAACAGAGGAATTGAGGGACACTATACATTCAGACCTAGGTACAAACCATTGATCCTGAAGGTAGCGCCCCTGATACCTGCGGCGAGTGCAGACTGACAGTGTGGGATGAATGTACCTTGCAGCGCTGCATAGTATCATAGTATATAAGGCTGGAAAAAGATGCAAGTCCATCAAGATCAACCTTTACGAATTAAATAAATGTTTTATCCCCATAACCTGTGACATTTTTTCTCTCCAGAAAGGCATCCAGGCCTCTCTTGAACATGTACATAGAGTCCGCCATAACAACCTCCTGCGGCAGAGAGTTCCATAGTCTCCCTGCTCTTACAGTAAAGAACCTTTGTCTATGTTGATGGTAGAATCGCCTCTACTCTAGGCGCAGAGGATTCCCCCTTGTCCTGGTCACAGGCCTAAGTATAAAAAGATCTTTGGAGAGATCCTTGTACTGTCCGTTCAAGTATTTGTACATTGTAATGAGGTCTTCCCTCATTGCAAAATTTGTAATCTGTCAGTGTATTCTAATCCCCCCCATTCCCCTAATAATCTTAGTTGCTCTTCTTTGCACCCGTTCCAGCTCTACTATATCCTTTTTATACACTGGTACCCAAAACTGTACATAATATCCCATGTGTGGTCTGACCAGGAATTTGTATAAGGGCAAATCTATGTGGAAATATTTTCCACACCACAGAAGTTAGACTCACAGGTCGGTAGTTTCCAGGATCACTTTTTGATCCTTTTTTGTATATTGGTACCACATTTGCTATGCACCAGTCCTGTGGAACATAACCAGTCCTCAGTGAATCTTCAAATATTAAAAATAACGGTCTGCCTATCACGGTACATAGTTCATGCAGAGCCCGGGGGTGTATGCCATCTGGCACTGTGATTTATCTATTTTGGTGGTTGTCAGGCGACACCGTACCTCTTCCTGGGTTAAACTGTTGACGTTCCAAAGAGAATTTACATTTATTCCTCATTGTGTCTTCCACCAGGGGATTTTCCTTGGTAAAGACAGTTGAGAAGGCGACATTCAGTAGATATCCCTTTCTTCATATCCTTCCACCATGACCCCCATGTTATTCCTAAGGGGCCCACACTCTCAGTTTTTAATTTCTTATCATTTATATACTTGGAAAAATAATTTGGGATTATTTTTGCTCTCCCTGGCAATATTTCTCTCAGTCTCTATTTTTGCAGCCTTTATCTGCTTTTTACAGGATTTATTTTTCTCTTTATAATCCTGTAATGCCTCATTGCTACCTTCATGTATTAGCTCCTTAGATGCCTTATCTTTCTGGGCTTATTGCTTTCCTTACAAGACTAGTTAGCCACATTGGCTTTTTCTTGTTCCTCTTATGCTTTTTCCCATAAGGTATGTGTTTCTCACAGGACTTTTTTAGAATATAAAAACATATAAACATACGTCACTAGTTCCAAATCTTGATTGGATGTGGAGGGAGGCTCGTCAAGGATCCTGAATATTAGCAGGGCTATAATGGTGCGCACGTCACGGCCACCCCTAAGCCGGAAGTGCACACCGCACGGACGTGTGTTCATACACCCTGGTATTAAGTGCCAAATGTCAAAAGACCCCTGATGAATTATCTGGCAATAATGAACCGCGTTGGGTCCTAGGGTCGGCCAGGCATCTCGTTAGTGGTCAGGCTAGCTGAGATTAACATAGACCGTCTCATGTCCAGGCTATTAGGAATAGAATAGACATGGTCTGCTAGACTAGTTCAGCGGCAGCACAAACCACACAGCTATCGCTCAATCACGGGGAGAGAGACAAATAATCCTAATAGTGACTGGGTGGATGAGGTTTGCTGCAGTCAAGCCACCAACAGTGAACCATTCAGCAAAAATGTCTATGAATTATACATGTTCTCGCTATTAATTTCAATACTTCTGCTGTGTACCTACACCATTGTATCGCTAGCCTCATGTATCGTGATACATAGTGCAGTACAATACTAGTAACTATCTATAGGCAACAATGAAATGAAGTATTTGAACAATCAGTGTTTGATATTATAGTCTAATATTTTACTTATTTATTAAATTAAAGGTTACATTTTCATTTTCAAAAATATCTCCATTTAGTGAATCTAGGACAATTAAGGCGTTAGATTGCGGTGCATAAATAATAATTCAATTAATATATTTATTCTATGTACACTTGATATGATTGGTAAAACAAAGATTCCATTATGTAAAAGTGAACACAAGTTTCTAAAGGTTAATGCTCCTTAAAGGGATATTCCCACAAAAACAAGTTTCTTAAATGATTTGTAGATACATCTTACCGGCAAAAAGACCAAGAAAAGTCCCAAAAAACAGACAGACAAAACCAGATTTATGATACATGTGTCCAGATGCACCATCTTGTAGCAGTTTTGTGAGATGGTCTCTTCTTTTGGGATTTTATATTGTATTGAAGTTGTAAAAAGTTATAAAAAGAGAAGTGGCCATAGATTTCTTCCACCAGTGACAGAGCATTAATAATTAGCCCCTGTAGAGCCTCCAGAGATAACACTGACAAATACAGAGGCTTGTGGTCAAGGCTCAGTAATTTCTTGATTTATCATCTAATAGCATTGTTACATTTTCTTTAATGTAAGCATAACCTCTATAACTGCATGGCTTTGCAAAGGGGAAAAATCATTACTTTACCACTAAGTATTGGACTTTAAAACAACATAATGTCTTAAGGTGGACATCAACTTTGCCTTACAGGAGCCAGCAGCAATTACTATAATAGTTCCCTGTGGACAGGAATATGAGGACATTATTATAGATTTCATGGAAGGTTTTAAGTGTTTTGACAAATGCTGATGTTTAACACTCAGCCAGATTCTCAGAGACTGGAGGTAATTGATTGGTCTCCGCCTGCTCCGGCGTTATTTAGAGCCTTTAATTTACTTACAAGATTAAAAGGGTTTATGGATTTAACAGACCTTTCACTGACTGTCACAATCTCCTAACCACTAATTCCCCAGACAGCAGATTAATCACTGCTAAATCGCTGTGGTTTGATCTTTCTCAACATCACATTTGGTTTATTGCTCTGGTGCGCAGTGTTAAATTCTGCTCAATGTTTAGTTTGGAAATTTAGCAAATGTAAATGCCACACCTTCCAGGGATATACAGAGCAGTAGTAGATTATAAGAAGTGCAGTATATTGTGCCCGGGTCCAGTATATTGTGGGGATGCCAATATCCTGAAGTTGTATCGATTTTTGGAAGAATTAAAAGGACTTTTAACGTAGCTCAGTATTTTGAAACCTGTATGTATAAGTTTATGTAGAAAAGTACTTACTTTGTTGATCCTTTGGAGCAAAAAATGCCCCAGCCACAAATTTGATGCAGGTCTTATTCGGCTCGGTAGTACTTTTTTAATACCGATGACGTGGGTATGTTGCAGTCCGATATTGTATAGGTTTGTATGCTGGTAGTCTGATACTGAGAATAAGGATTTATTCTATGTACAATATTCACTGTAAGTGGAGATATTTTTTGAAAATTAAAATGTAACCTTTAGTTTCATAAATAAGTAAATTATTAGACAAGACTATAAAATCAAACACTGATTGTCCAAATACTTCATTTCATTGTTGCCTGTAGTGGGTGCTTAGATAGTTACTAGCCAGGTAATTCATCATGGGTCTTTTGACATTTGGCACTTAATACTTGGGTGTATGAACACCCGTCCATGCGGTGTGCACGTCTGGCTTAGTCATGGCCGTGACACACGCGCCATTATAGCCTTGCTTATATTCAGGATCCTTGGCACGTCACCGCTGACGAGCCTCCCTCCACATCCAATCAAGATTCTGGACTTCACTAGTGACGTATGTAACCATCATATGAGCTGATTTAACCAATTGTGCAAATAGAAGGCACAACATATAAAATGGAGTAATGAAAATTACATAAGGTCCTTCATATATAGATCAATCAGAGTATCCACACTTTTGGATCAGGTCCAACATCTTAAGTCATTGATACCCCATAACGAGCAGCCATATTCCTGCAATAAAGGCACTGGAAGCAGTGCTGTTCCTACGAAAATCAATTCTCAGGATCATAAAAGATCTCCAATCAATATCCCATCGGGGATGGCAACAGAGGAATTGAGGGACACTATACGTTCAGACCTAGGTACAAACCATTGATCCTGAAGGTAGCGCCCCTGATACCTGCGGCGAGTGCAGACTGACAGTGTGGGATGAATGTACCTTGCAGCGCTGCATAGTATCATAGTATATAAGGCTGGAAAAAGACGCAAGTCCATCAAGTTCAACCTTTACGAATTAAATAAATGTTTTATCCCCATAACCCGTGACATTTTTTCTCTCCAGAAAGTTATCCAGGCCTCTCTTGAACATGTACATAGAGTCCGCCATAACAACCTCCTGCGGCAGAGAGTTCCATAGTCTCACTGCTCTTACAGTAAAGAACCTTTGTCTATGTTGATGGTAGAATCACCTCTCCTCTAGGCGCAGAGGATTCCCCCTTGTCCTGGTCACAGGCCTAAGTATAAAAATATCTTTGGAGAGATCCTTGTACTGTCCGTTCAGGTATTTGTACATTGTAATGAGGTCTCCCCTCATTACAAAATTTGTAATCTGTCAGTGTATTCTAATCCCCCCATTCCCCTAATAATCTTAGTTGCTCTTCTTTGCACCCGTTCCAGTTCTACTATATCCTTTTTATACACTGGTACCCAAAACTGTACACAATATTCCATGTCTGGTCTGACAGGGATTTGTATAAGGGCAAATCTATGTCTTTATCATTAGAATCTATTCCTCTCTTGATATATCACATAATTGTATTTGCTTTAGCAGCAGCCGCCTGGCTCCGGTCACTAAAATTAAGTTTACCATCCACCAATACCCCCAAGTCCTTTTCAGCTCCAGTTTTACCAAGTAATTGACTGTTAAGAACATAATTATACGTTTTATTTCCATGGCCCAAGTGCATAACTTTACATTTATCTGTTTTAAACCTCATCAACCATATCTCTGCCCACTCCTCAAGCTTCCACAAATCCCTCTGTAATGCTAAACTATCGACCTCAGTATTTATTACTTTACACAGCTTAGTATCATCTGCAAATATTGAAACTTGACTGTGTAAACCCACTACAAGGTCATTAATAAAAATATTAAAAAGAAGCGGCCCCAATACTGACCCCTGTGGCACTCCACTGGTAACGTCAACCCAATCTGAGAATGTGCCATTAATGACGACCCTCTGTTTTCTATCACTAAGCCAATTACTTACCCAAATACACAGATTTTCCCCTATACCCAGCAGTCTTATTTTATATACCAACCTTTTATGCGGCACGGTGTCAAATGCCTTTGAAAAGTCCAGATATATAACATTCACAGCATTCCCCAGGTCCAGTCTTGAACTTACTTCCTCGTAGAAACCAATCAGATTAGTCTGACAGGAGTTTATGTAGAAAAGTACTTACTTTGTTGATCCTTTGGAGCAAAAAAGTTCATTTAGTACTGGTAGACAGCCGTACATGCAGTGCAGGCAGAGAGCAATACAATTCAAGGATCTAGCAGCACACCCCTTAGCGCTGTTTCACGTCCTATTACTGCATACAGCGCCCCCACCCCAATAACTGCAGCTATTAAAATGCAGCAATTCCCTTAAATGTTGCATTTAATGTGGGATGTCAGCTGTACATTACCCCTTGCAACCCATGTTTCCCAATGCGGGGTCAGCTGCGGTGATAACTGGCTGGTAACGGCGCTAATGTTAATAGTGCATGAAGAAGCGCTAAAATGCTATTAAAAATTATGTTTATGTAGAAAAGTACTTACTTTGTTGATCCTTTGGAGCAAAAAAAGTTAATTTAGTACTGGTAGACAGCCGTACATGCAGCACACCCCTTAGCGCTTTTTCACGTCCTATTACTGCATAGAGCGCCCCCACCCCAATAACAATGCAGGGTGATGTGTGTGATCATGGGAGGAATTCCCCTGCAGCCATTAAAATGCAGCAATTCCCTTAAATGTTGCATTTAATGTGGGATGCAACCCATGTTTCCCAATGCGGGGTCAGCTCCGATGATAACTGGCTGGTAACGGCGCTAATGGTAATAGTGCATGAAGAAGCGCTAAAATGCTATTAAAAATTATCAAAAAAGTATCTATACCAATATGGTACTCTTGTAAAGTACATGTTTTGGAAAAAAAATAATCTCTTAACCAAAAAAATAAGTGTTATGTCACTTGGAAAAAAAATTATTGATTTTTACCCACATTAGGTTTTATTCTCAAAAATTTGTAAAACGAAAGAAATAATACAGAAATTTGGTATTGCCGTAATCTTACCGACCCATAGAAAGAAGATGAATTAGAACTTGGGGTATATGGTAAACACAAAAAAACTTGTCAAAAGTCAAGTACAGAAATGATGTTTTTTTCTACTCCCCCTCCCCCCCTCCCTGCACCCACACATACACAAAAAAGATTTAAATTTTCATCAATAGGATGTAGCCACCCCAAAAAAGGATCATTGAAATATACATCTCATCCCTCAAAAAATAAGATCCTCACTTGTCACCATTGAGGGAAAAACAAATATTTTATAGCTCACATAAGTGAACAATGAAAAACAGCTACATCCGTTGGACGAAACTGGCTGCTGCATGAATCTCCTTATGCGTATGTCGTGGGGAGTCTCCATATTCTCAGAGATATTGCATAACACATTTTAAGAGGGATTTTCTCTTTTTATCTTTTGTGAATGTGTAAATTTTAGGGCTAAATTAATGCATTCCTAATGAGGTAAGACCATTCTAAATTTCCATTTTGTTTTAATTACTATGAACAACTCAAAGGGGTTACCAATCTTCATAAAAGCTGTTTTAAAAGTTTGAAGGGTGGAGATTTAAAAATGAGTTTATTCATAGGGGTTTCTAATATATTTCAAAGCTCATTAAAAATAAAAATGATACCCGCAAAAAAATATATTCTGAAATCTCCTTGAAAGTACAACTAAAAACTATGTTCCATTTGTAAGCCACTTGACATCAAAATAAAACATCAAGACATTTTAAAAATGATGAAAACAAAAAGCAGACATATGAGTATTACTTACCGTAAAAATTAGAGTATAAGCCGACCCGAGTATAAGCCAAGGTACCTAATTTTAACTGAAAAAAACTGTTGACTTGAGTATAAGCCGAGGGTAGGAAATGCATTGGTCCCAAACTGCCCCCAGTATACAGCGTGCAGCCCCTGTCCCCCTAATATATAATCTGCAGCCCCTGCCCCCCTAATATATAATTTGCAGCCCCTGCCCCCCTAATATATAATCTGCAGCCCCTGCCCCCCTAATATATAATCTGCAGCCCCTGCCCCCCTAATATAATCTGCAGCCCCTGCCCCCCTAATATATAATCTGCAGCCCCTGCTCCCCTAATATATAATCTGCAGCCCCTGCTCCCCTAATATATAATCTGCAGCCCCTGGCCCCCGGTATGCACCCTGCAGCCCCTGGCCCCCGGTATAGCCGCTGCCCAGCCTGTAAGAAAAAAAAGTGCCCTTTGACACTCCCCCCCCCCCCCCCCCCCCCCCCCCCCCCCCCCCCTCCAGTATAAGCTGAGTTAGGGTTTTTCAGCACATTTTTTGTGCTGAAAAACAGGCTTATACTTGAGTATATGCGGTAGTTCACCACCCAAATTAGTTACTATCTTTCTGAAAAGGAGACAATTTAAAAAGGGCAAATTTTTATTTATATTTTTTTATTTTTGTAAATAGGCATAAAGTCAACAAAAAAATGTACCGAAAAAACTATCTCAAAATTACTCTGGTAAAATATCCAAAAGTCATAACCATATAAAGCAACTCATGTCAGATGAGAAAAAAATTGGGCTGAGCCTTAAACCCTTAACAAATTACGATGTACGTGCAATAGGCAGAGGGAGGAGGACACTGTGTAGCAGCCTGTGAATCCGCAGCATGCCAGGACTCTGTGACCCCCCAATTGTTTTCAGGCATATTAGCATAATTTCAAAGTTGATATAAGATGTAGGAAGGCCATGAATAACAAATATAAGATTACCTTATGCACTGTGCCATGATGGATTTTGATGGTAGATTTACTTAAATACAGGGTTAGTGTATATGGTATGACATGGTGCCTATTGTAGGCACAGTACTGAACAATGTGAACAATGCATACATGTCATACAGGAAGAGAGCACTACAATACATGTAGCACAGATTCTGTGGAGGATGTTAGGTTGGCACACAGTGCATAAAGTTACATAATTATAATATAGTGCACACAGATTAGGTTGCGCTGCACAGAGCTTACCAAATCAGTCCCTTTTCCCAATGGGGATCACAATCTAATCAACCTACCAGTATGTTTTGGAGTGTGAGAGGAAACCAGTTGACCTGGATGTGACTTGAACCCAGAATCCCAGTGCTGCAAGGCTGTAGTGCTAACCACTGAGGCACCGTCCTGCCCATGCATCAGCTGCGTGCCACTATTCATTGTAATGGACTGTTTCCAATGTTCCACTTATTAGTGAAAGTGTACACATCAGACAATGTAGTTTTATAGTTATGATAGTCTAGTAATTAAAACCGTTAACTATAAAAGTGTATTAGGATTAAAATGTATTGATCCAATTTACAGACCTAAGTGATGTAAAAATGTGTAATAAACCTACTAAGACATGCTATTTATTCCTTGGATTCTGAGATTTCTCCCCCAGGAGACTCTGTGTTGGGCACTTTTCCATCATACCTCTAACATCTAAGTTCTCATGAGTTCAGGGTTCTACTAATAGAAAAACAGGAAAGTGTCCCCATGGCCTCAATAAATATGACAATATATTTTTCTTAGCGTAAAGGGTGAGTAAATATTTTAATTAAAACTCTATTGAGTAAAACAACACTGGACACCAGGATCCTTTTTTTCCTCCAACCTCCACATATAATAGCATTTAATTTCCATTTGATTATTTATTTTTGTACTACTTAGTAGATATTTAAGTCTGATAATACCTTGGATTGGGGCTGAATGTTTTTATTCTGTGAACCCTACTGCTTTCTTCAACAAAAAACAGAAACCGTCAACTTGGTTACAATGTTATCTCTTTCTGTTCTGTGCCATGTGGGAGGTCCCATCATCTGGGAAGTAGGCGAACAAGTGTTTCTCAAGTATCTGCATATGTTATGGATATTTTCAACAGCCAATGTTGATTGTGAAAATTTTAGCTTTTTTTTTTTTTTTTTTTTTGTTAGTGTGTGTGTGTGGCAAGGTCACGGCTCTACTATTGGATACATCACCCCTTTTTTAAATCCAACTTCATAGACCAATTATTTTGGAAGTATTGCTCCTGCAATTTAAGAAACATATCCAGTAGGTCAGTGTAATTTAACAAAGTTAACCCTTTGTTTTACATATTAACGATCTGCAATCTATTTCGTTTGTAACCATTAAAAATGTGTAGGTGGTCCGGCTGTAACCAGTCCGTTTTACGGAGCTTCAGCATGAGACCAAGCACCGAGAACACAGGCTATGTTATCACTGTGACAAATTTTATCACATCACATTTTTCCTATCCCCTTACAGCCTGTTGGAAGAACAGTGTGCGATGGCATAGTGTCCAAGATCTGAGAAGCTATATGATCTAACCTCTGTCAGTAGTCCATTGTGTCACCAGCATCTAAGAGGCTATGGGTAAATGGGCTTCCAGACTCATGACATGACAGCTGATCGGTGGACAAATTCACCTCTCTCTGTAGTGTCTGATCACTGTAGAATTCCCTGCACTCCTGAAAATACTCACAGTACAGTATAGTGTCCCCTGCATCCAAACATATCCCAAACTGTGGTGCTAAATAAAACATAATCCTTATAACCGACCATGCTCCACAAATATACCAAATAATTAATTTTGTCTCCTTCTATTTAATAGTTTATACTTTATTACCTGAATACATCTTTATATAGTCCCCCTTGAGTAAATCCATATATTTTACAAACTAAATTATTCATCTATACAGTTTTTAGATTCCCTCAAAAACATTTAACAAAATTTAATCAGTAAGGGATATATACCCATAATATATACTGTAAAAAAAAAGCCCTCATACTCTTACATTGATGAAAAAATGAAAAATAAAGGCTCTTGGTATGTGACAATGCAGAATAAAAACATAAAATAGACCAGTCATTAAGAGAGAAAAAAACAAACAGATAATACTTGCCTCTCTCACTCTGACAATCGTACACTGAAGTTAAAGCAATTTTCTAGGTCTGTGTTTCCTTACTGACATTATGGAAAGAATTTAAAGCACTTGTGCTAGATTTCTGGCAGATTTGCACCAACAAACTTGCACCACATTTATCAAGGCGCTTATCCAACTCGTACGACTAAGGGTGTGTGACCTTTGGGAATGGGTGTGGCCTCACCAGAAAGGGTGTGACCATCTGAAATTTGTCCATGTGCCAAAAATTTGGTTGCACAGTTTAGACCAAATGAAACCAGGTCTAAAGTAGTGACCAACAGCCTTATACCTCACCAGACTTTATCATCGCATTGATAAAGCGTATTACAAGTGATTCAATGGCATACTTATTTTTCTGCAAATGGCTTTTTAATTTTGGCAAAATTTTTGTTCAGTAATGACCTGGTGGGATATGTTATTTGATTAAAAGGGGTTCAGTGGGCTTATATGGGAGTGCTTTTTCTGAAACAATGTTGAGGTGAGTGTTTTACATGAATGCCAGGACTCATTTGCCATGGCATGATACCACCTCTATCCACTTGTCTTTATCCCAGAAAAGGTTAGAAAACATTAAAATCATGATTTTGAAATAGTTTATTTTTTTATTACCTCCTCCAAGGTCGCTATGGACATGGAAATGTTATTATTTAATTTATTTTTTAACCCTCAATGATGTTGCTTATTTGAAAGAGAACAAATAGGTTGTGTCCAGAACTCCGGCTGCCATGACATCCCCCCAGCACCCTGCATTCATGTTGCTGTGGGCTAGGGGGTTGTCAAAAATAGGGCTATCTATATACTCTATATAGTCATCCTAATAAGGCATTGGCCCACTTATTAGGACAGGCATTCTCGTCTTTAGTCATCAGCCAGTTAAAGAGCTAATGGAATGTGAGCTACAGATAAAAATCCAGTTTCCGTGTGTTACTTTTACTGCCTATATCTCCAGGTCTGCCAAAAATGAAGGGTAAAAGTCATAGAAACTGAAACTATTTAATTCCTACCATAACCATATTGTACTATTCAGGCTACTCTGATACCCCTTCCTACAAATTATTTATTGTTATAGTGATGCAGTGACCAAAATGTCTAGCCATCACAACTTGCCCTCTATCAAATTTATTCAGATCCCCATATTTGCCGATTTTCTTACTTCCTACAAATCATTAAAATGTTTAATTTTTGTCAATCTTCACATTTTTTCCCTTTTTAGTATGATCTTTTTCTATTATATAAAAATAGAAATTTCCCATCAATTCCACCTTTCCCAGCATTCTCTTGAGATATTTTTCTCAGTGTTGATGAAAGATTAGGCGGTGACCAGAACTATGTACATTGTAACCTATGCAGGCAATTCTATATAAGAACATAATTCCCCTGTAAGCCTTTGTGTTTAGCCTGGCGTTAGCAGAATAAATATATACCCCTCTGTTATGGGTCACAATTACACTGATAATTAAGTTCTGGAACAACATTGGGCAGTATCTGATGGCTGTCTAGGCTATGGGAAACATGTGTTGTGTTTGTAATAACCGTCTCCTATTCCTGCTGCAAATCCCACCTGTAATTCTATTAAGAATGAGATGAAAGCTCATGGAACAGGGGGATTAAAGGCAGTTCAAGGATTTTTGAGTTAGTTTATTTGTAGTAGTCTCTTCCCATTACCTCCCAGAAAACTCACAAACTAGCCTCCGCTCGGTACCTTTAGTCTACTTTTATCTGTTACAAATAAGCAACTGTACTATGTGTGGTCTAGCCAAAGATGTGCACTGTGATACTTCTTTCAATGCAACACTGCTAGTGATGGTGATTTTTTTGTAAAACATTTTATTGGGTTTTCAAAAGAAAATATAGAGTAAAATTAATAAAACAGCTTATAGACAACCGTAACATATCAAAGGTTATACAGATGTATGCTTTGCAATAACATATTATCATTCCTAACAAAAAGAAGACTCACAATCAAATTTGAAGGCAGAGTATAAAAATGGAGCTCTGTAGGAAGGGGGTAGGGATCCAAGAATCCTATGACTGGTATCTCTACTGGAGTTTTTATTGCTCCAGGCCAGGAATGGGAGTCAGTGGGCTGGCCCTGTCGAATTACTATTGAAGTGCTCATAAAGTGCCCTTTAGGTATGCAGTGTTGTATCACTGGGTCAAACAGATGGCCTGTACCAGGTCCATTATTTCTGCTCTTTCCGTATACGTTATGATGTTTGTGCCCTATTTACGGAACAATGTTTTTCCCTGTTAAACTTTGTGGTGTAGCTTTTTCAACCTATCCATTTTGATCAAAAAGCACATATGTGTGTTTACCTCTTATAAGGTCGGTATAGCTGGAGAGGTGCAGTTTTTCAGGATAAATTGTTTTGCCACCAGTAGGAATGCATGATGATCAGGTCTTATTTGGGGGAAAGGCACCTTTTGCATTGTCTCCATTTTCCCAAACTCATTTATTTATCCCAAAGTACCAACACAGCAGTTTATGCAGTAGCTTATTGCAACATGCTCTGCCACAGCTTTCCGCATCTGCATCCTGTGGATACCTATGCCATTAAAATATAGAAATTCAAATTATCACTTTAGCTTCACTCCTAAGCAGCTTGAAGAAAAAGAATCACAGGGCCAGGAGCAGTATATCCAATGATAATCCAACCCTGGATGCGCCTTCTTCCCTTTGTCCTAAGATGTGGTGCTTTATAATATCGCTAAGTGTGGCAAGTCGCAGGCTGTCTGGGACTGCAGGAGGATGCATTGAGTCCTTTCTGGTGAACTAGGTGCTTGGGCAACCCCATCAGGCACCAGTGCCACAGGTTCAACACCCTTGATCTATATAGTAGTTTTTCATGGATTTCACTGTTACCTGATACTAATGTGGCTATTGGTATTAATCTAATTATGGATTGCCATCTGAATGATGTTATGGACCATCATTCTTCAGCTCTATTTATCTCTATGAGATCACTGGAGATAAATTTGAGTATTAAATATGCAAATACTTTTTGAGAATGGGATAAGCAAAAGCAAATATATACTTTGCAGTTCTATAGCAATGAATGGATTTAAATGAAACCTTTAGTCATAGATCCAGGCACTGTGACTGTGGTGTGGTAGTTTGTTATCCATGGCCTCCTTCCTACTAAAATCAACTTTCAAAATTATCAATTGTCTTGTTCGGCCTCTTTTCCTGTTCAGCAATCCCCCCCCACCCCCACCTCTGACTGATGTAACCTCACTGCAGCACAGGAAGTTCCAGCACACAGTGGGAGGGGGTTATGCTCCTTGCAGACAGGTAGGGGGGAATGGCACGCAGGAGAAAAGGGGCCAGGTAATATGGTGTAAAAACCTGTAAATCTGCATCGTGAAAGGGTCTCTGGTAATGCCCCCAGAGCCCTTCAGGCTGGTTGGCATAATTTTTAGAAGGAAAGAGTCCATGGATAACAAACATAAGATGATTACCACAGTCACTGTGTGTGGATCTATGAGTAAGTGCTCCATCATTCTTGATTTTGGTGGTAGATTTCCTCTATGTGCTGACCACATAATTATCCACTGACTTGTGAATAGGGATTAAGTTGCCCTTGTGAGGGACACTTAGCCAGTGAGCGAAATATCTCTCTAGTGACTCCAGGGGGCAATTAGGAACTATACAATACCAATTTAGATCAATGGCAGAAATGTGCAATTCAGGATAGGACACTTCCTCCGGGGAGAGAGAGACTTTTTGTACTCTTTTGTAATTCAGTTATCTTAAAGCAAAGCCAGGACAAATGGTAGGCAGAGGTAGGCAATCACCTAGGGCACCATCATAGGGTATCAAGCTCCAGAGCTACTACCACCCCTTTTCCAGCTACATGAGATCCCGCCGCCACAGCATGGGCTGCAGACCCAGAAGTGACTGCATGAGGGAAGGTAAACGTGTGGCAAGTGACTGTAGTGAGAGGGGGAGTGTGTGTATTCTAAGAAGGAGAGCTTGGAGGTTGTCATTGGAGGATGGGGTAGCGGTTAAAATGCTGTGTGTGTGTAATATATTTTATATATAATATATTATGACCAGATACATCTAGGCAGAGAAGTCATCTGATCACTCCTCATAGGTGTTCAAACTTGTAGAAAATAAAGAGCGCCTCACTGGCAGCCCGTACTGGAAAAGCCATGGGGGTCACATGATGTATTTTAAGTTTTTGTGGTTGATTGCTTACTTGTATTTGATACAAATATACATCCACTATGGCTACTTTAATATACAACATGTGTAATGATATATGTGTTATATATTACTAGGTATGTTACATATTTATATATGGGGGGAATACATCAAGCACTGGCCATTTGCTTGTGCTATATATATCAGGAGTCTCTGGCCTCCTAGTATATCTGCCACCGACCGTGCGGCTACATCAATTCGCTATAACCTGTATCTGGAGCAGGCATGGCCCCCTCCACCCCCTTCCATGCCCACTAGGAGTGGAGATGATTTAAGGGGTGAAAACTCCTTTTGTCCAAACCACTTTTAAGAAACATTGAGGTTGTTTCTTGTGTATGCACTCTGCTTGGCTTTATCTTTAGGCGGCTTGCTCATAAATGTGTGCATGATCAAGTGTGTCATTGCCATGTAAGCTTTGCTTACATGTCAAAGACAGGAGAAGATGAATGCCTGAGCCACAGACATGCACAGGAGTAGGACCTGCTCCTAGTTTTGCAGCCTGGGGAGGTGGCTCATACACAGGCCATGGAAAGCACAGCTACTTTCCTGTACATGTCTGGTTGTACCTACTATTGATGCAGTATATCAGAGGACTGGATTTGGTGTCATTTTCATGGGACAAATATTTATTGGGGTTGTACGCTTAGGGCACCAAAATATTTTGTCCCAGTTCTGTCTTGAAGGTTTGTTAGTTGTACTTGGATCTACTTTGAGTACAGCATTTAGGATACTGTAATCTGAGGATATTAGCATTCTAGACATGCTATATCGTAGAAGGTTTTAAAGATTATATGTCAAAGACTTGACAATAAAAAGGTCCAGGTTGATTGACCACAGTTATTCTGATTGAAGTCTCATGCCAATCTGGTCTTCACCACTTGTATTCATTTGGAGAAATAGTCTAGTGAAGGGAGTTGTCGTGTCCAAATGAAAACAGATTTTGGAAATTCCCGGCAGGATGTGTGATAGTGGGAGCTTTTGTATAAAAGAGAATGATGGCAGTAGAAGACACACAGGGTAAAATATCTTTGTTAATACAAGAAGGTCCCCCAGGAATTCACAGTTCCTCTTCCTCCTGATTATAACTCTTGACTCTTTTGTAACCCTAGCTGGAATCTGGCTGTACAAACAAACTAGACATTTCTCCTGAGAGGCAAACCCATTGTATCAATGAGGACAAATGAAAATCAACCGATACATTCACCTCCAGCTAATTAACCTTCCTTCCTTGATGTGAGACTTTTTTTTTTGGGGGGGGGGGGTCTGCTTATTAATTTTGGTCAACTAGAAAATTACTTTTAATATAAAAGTGAGATAAAACTTTATAAATTTTCACATGGAGAAATTAAAGTGCTCCAACATCAAAATACACAAAATATATTAAAGAACAGTGACATATTTTTATAAATTCCATCTAATTTATTGACCTGAGTGTAAAGGTGCCAATTCCTTATTACTAAGGTAACAATACATCTTCGATAATGTTCCTTACTAGTCTTTACCTGCACTAGAATTGCTCCTTTGCAGATTTATCATTGCAGACAATTGGTGATTTGGGTTATTCATTACTACCTTAAATTTGAATGAGTCCCTCCTTTTTAGCACACTTGAAAAGAACTCAAGTTTGCCCCCTACTACTCCACTGCCCTTCTAACCACTTTACCAATTTTTTCAATATCTCTGGTGCAAATTCCCAAGCCAAAGCAGACTGCACAGACAAATATGGTTCCAGACACCAGCGCGGCCTAAGTATTTTCTTACAGGCGTTAAATGAACTAGCTTTACACAAAAAGGCGCTACAGGCCCTTTTTGTTAAAGGAAACCTACCACCACAAATCTACCTATAAAGGTAGATCGGGTGGTAGGTGAATCAATGGGACGTGAGGATAGCCCTTTTAAGGGCTAATCCTCACGTCCCCGCACTGTTTTGTAAACTTTTATTACCCTAATATGTTAATTTACTTATGCGGCTACTGGGGCGTGGATAGCCGCATCTGAGGTTACACAGGCGCTACTCCACGCCCCGGTAGCCACTTTTCCCCTCCTACTCACCATGTTCGCGCGCAGCTGCTCGTAGCTGCGCGCCCTCGTCCGCCGATCCTGCCGTCTGCGCATGCGCAGAACAGCAGGCCCGCGTCTGTGCAGCCCCGGCTTCGGAGCAGTGACCGCGCAGGCGCGGGCCTGCTGTTCTGCGCAGACGGCAGGATCGGCGGACGAGGGTGCGCAGCTACGAGCATTGCGCGCTGAACATGGTGAGTAGGAGGGGAAAAGTGGCTACCGGGGCGTGGAGTAGCCGCCTCGTGTAACCTAAGATGCGGCTACTCCACGCCCCAGTAGCCGCATAAGTAAATTAACATATTAGGGTAATAAAAGTTTACGAAACAGTGCGGGGACGTGAGGATTAGCCCTTAAAAGGGCTATCCTCACGTCCCATTGATTCACCTACCACCCGATCTACCTTTATAGGTAGATTTGTGGTGGTAGGTGCCCTTTAATTTTAAACTATGATTAAAAGGCATTGATTTTATCCCTGAAGTATGTTTAGTTTGGAAATTTAACGCCGAAATGTACAAGACACATGGTCCAGCGAAATTACGGAGGGAGGCCAGTATAATACAGGGATTATAAGCAGTAGTTTTAAGAATTAGTTTAAGAAGAATAAAGTGCAGTATATTGTGCCCTGGTCCAGTATATTGTGAGGATGCCAATATCCTGAAGTTGTATCAATTTTTGGAAGAATTAAAAGGACTTTTAACGGAGCTCAGTATTTTGAAACCTGTATGTATAAGTTTATGTAGAAAAGTACTTACTTTGTTGATCCTTTGGAGCAAAAAAGTTCATTTAGTACTGGTAGACAGCCGTACATGCAGTGCAGGCAGAGAGCAATACAATTCAAGGATCTAGCAGCACACCCCTTAGCGCTGTTTCACGTCCTATTACTAGCATACAGCGCCCCACCCCAATAACTGCAGCTATTAAAATGCAGCAATTCCCTTAAATGTTGCATTTAATGTGGGATGTCAGCTTACATTACCCCTTGCAACCTGTTTCCCAATGCGGGGTCAGCTGCGGTGATAACTGGCTGGTAACGGCGCTAATGTTAATAGTGCATGAAGAACGCGCTAAAATGCTATTAAAAATTATCAAAAAAAGTATCTATTCTATCAATATGGTACTCTTTCTAAGTACTGTTTTGCAAAAAAAATCTCTCTTAACCAAAAAATAAGTGTTATGTCACTTGGAAAAAAAATTATTGATTTTTAACCACATTAGTGTTTATTCTCAAAATTTCTAAAACAAAAGAAATAATCAGAAATTTGGTATTGCCGTAACTTACCGACCCATAGAAAGAAGATGAATTAGAACTTGTGGGTATATGGTAAACACAAAAAAACTTGTCAAAAGTCAAGTACAGAAATTATGTTTTTTTCTACACCCCCCTCCCCCCATCCCTGCACCCACACATACACAAAAAGTTTAAATTTTCATCAATAGGATGTAGCCACCCAAAAAAGGATCATTGAAATATACATCTCATCCCTCAAAAAATAGACCTGACTTGTCACCATTGAGGGAAAAACAAATATTTTATAGCTCACATAAGTGAACAATGAAAACAGCTACATCCGTTGGACGAAACTGGCTGCTGCATGAAATCTCCTTATGCGTATGTCGTGGGGATCTCCATATTCTCAGAGATTTGCATAACACATTTTTAAGGGGATTTTTCTCATTTTATCTTTTGTGAAAGTGTAAATTTTAGGGCTAAATTAATGCATTCCTAATGAGTAAGACCATTCTAAATTTCCCCATTTGTTTTAATTACTATGAACAACTCAAAGGGGTTACCAATCTTCATAAAAGCTGTTTTAAGCGTTTTTAAAAGGGTGGAGATTTAAAAAGGAGTTTATTCATAGGGGTTTCTAATATATTTTCATAGCTCATTAAAAACAAAAATGATACCCGCAAAAAATATATTCTGAAATCTCCTTGAAAGTAACAACTAAAAACTATGTTCCATTTTTAAGCCACTTGACACAAAATAAAACATCAAGACATTTTAAAATGATGAAAACAAAAAGCACATATGAGTATTACTTACGTAAAAATATAAGCCGACCCGAGTATAAGCCAGGTACCTAATTTAAATGAAAAACTGTTGACTTGAGTATAAGCCGAGGGAATGCATCGGTCAAATGCATAGCGTACCCGTAACTGCAGGTCAAACACAAAACCCCCAAGTCTACATAGCCAGCCACATGCATGCCCCCCAGTACTACACAGCGTTCAGCCCCTGTCCCCCTAATATATAATCTGCAGCCCCTGCCCCCCAACCCCCCCTGCCCCCCTAATATACATCCGCCCTGCTCCATCTATATATATCTGCAGCCCCTGCTCCCCTAATATATAATCTGCAGCCCCTGCTCCCCTAATATATAATCTGCAGCCCCTGCCCCCCAGTATACAGCTGCAGCCCCTGGCCCCGTATGCACCTGCAGCCCCTGCCCCCGGTATAGCTGCTGTCCAGCCTATAAGAAAAAAAATTACTCGCCCTTCGACACTCCCCCCCCCCCCCCACCCTCCAGTATAAGCTGAGTTAGGGTTTTTCAGCACATTTTTTGTGCTGAAAAACAGGCTTATACTTGAGTATATGCGGTAGTTCACTATCTATCTCAAAATTACTTTGGTAAAATGTCCAAAAGTCATAACCATATAAAGCAACTCATGTCAGATGAGAAAAAAATTGGGCTGAGCCTTAAACCCTTAACAAATTACGATGTACATGTATGTCATAACGGTTAAGGATGTATGAAGAGGACCCGTCTCTGGCGGCCGGTAAACCGGCGGTGTGTGGGCGCCATCATCTTTGGTTGGATCGTTGCTCCCTGTAACATCATTGGGGAGCAGCGATCCATCTCCATGGCAGCCTAGAGTCTGTATGTGACTCTAGGACCTGTCATTGGGAAGGATGCATAAAACTGCTGGAGGCACAGTGTTGTAGATCTGTAGCTAATTCACCATTTGCTGAATTTTTACAGTACCAAGTTCCTTGGAGGTCTAAGAAGTAGTTAAAAGTAGTTTAAAAAACTCCCCCCACCCACTGTGTTCTGCAGTGAGATTTCAATAGGCAGAGGGAGGAGGACACATAAAGTTACATAATAATAATATAGTGCACACAGATTAGGTTCCGCTGCACAGAGCTTACAAATCGTCCCTTTTCCCAATGGGATCACAATCTAATCAACCTACCAGTATGTTTTGGAGTGTGAGAGGAAACCATTGACCTGGATGACTTGAACCAGAATCCCAGCGCTGCAAGGCTGTAGTGCTAACCACTGAGGCACCGTCCTGCCCATGCTCAGCTGCCCACTATTCATTGTAATGGACTGTTTCCAATGTTCCACTTATTAGTGAATTGTACACATCAACAATGTATTTTATAGTTATAGTCTAGTAAATTTAAAACGTTAACTAAAAAGTGTATTAGGATTAAAATGTATTGATCCAATTTACAGACAACTAAGTGATGTAAAAATGTGTAATAACCTACTAAGACATGCTATTTATTCCTTGGATTCTGAGATTTCTCCCCAGGAGACACTGTGCTGGGCCTTTTCCATCACACTTCTAACATCTAAGTTCTCATAGTTCAGGTTCTACTTATGAAAAACAGGAAAGTGTCCCCATGGCCTCAATAAATATGACAATATTATTTTCTTAGCGAAAGGGTGATAAATATTTTAATATAAATCTTTGAGTAAACAACACTGGACACACTATGTATCCGTCCATCCTCTCTTTACCTACCAACCACTATACATATTAATGCATTTAATTTCCATTTGATTATTTATTTTTGTACTACTTAGTAGATATTAAGTCTGATAATACCTTGGATTGGGGCTGAATGTTTTTATTCTGTGAACCCTACTGCTTTCTTCAACAAAAAACAGAAACCGTCAACTTGGTTACAATGTTATCTCTTTCTGTTTCTGTGCCATGTGGGAGGTCCCATCATCTGGAAGTAGGCGAACAAGTGTTTCTCAAGTATCTGCATATGTTATGGATATTTTCAACAGCCAATGTTGAATGTGGAAATTTTAGCTTTTTTTTTTTTGTTTAGTGTGTGTGTGTGCAAGGTCACGCTCTATTATTGGATGCATCGCCCCTTTTTTAAATCCAACTCACAGACCAATTATTTGGAAGTATTGCTCCTGCAATTTAAGAAACATATCCAGTAGTCAGTGTAATTTAACAAAGTTAACCCTTTGCTTTACATATTAACGATCTGCAATCTATTTAGTTTGTAACCATTTAAAATGCGTAGGTGGTCCGGCTGTAACCAGTCCGTTTTACAAAGTCTCATGCTGGAGCTTCAGCATGAGACCAAGCACCGAGAACACAGGCTATGTTATCACTGTGACAAATTTTATCACATCACATTTTTCCTATCCCCTTACAGCCTGTCGGAAGAACAGTGTGCGATGGCATAGTGTCCATGATCTAACCTCTGTCAGTAGTCCATTGTGTCACCAGCATCTATGAGGCTATGGGTAAATGGGCTTCCAGACTCATGACATGACGCTGATCGGTGGACAAATTCACCTCTCTCTGTGGTGTCTGATCACTGCAGAATTCCCCACTCCTGAAAATACTCACAGTACAGTATAGTGTCCCCTGCATCCAAACATGTCCCAAACTGTGGTGCTAAATAAAACATAATCCTTATAACCGACCATGCTCCCCAAATATACCAAATAATTAATTTTGTCTCCTTCTATTTATAGTTTTACCTTTATTACCGAATACATCTTATATAGTCCCCCTTGAGTAAATCCATATATTTTACAACTAAATTATTCACTATACAGTTTTTAGATTCCCTCAAAAACATTAAAACAAATTTAATCAGTAAGGGATATATACCCAAAATTATACTGTAATCATACTCTTACATGATGAAAAAATGAAAATAAAGGCTCTTGGTATGTGACAATGCAGAAAAAAACATAAATAGACCAGTCATTAAGAGAGAAAAAAACAACAAACAATACTTGCCTCTCTCACTCGTACACTGAAGTTAAAGCATTTTCTAGGTCTGTGTTTCCTTACTGACATTATGGAAAGAATTAAAGCACTTGTGCTAGATTTGTGGCAGATTTTCACCAACAAACTTGCACCACATTATCAAACTAGCCTTATTGCTTATCCAACTGTACACAAGGGTGTGTGACCTTTGGGAATGGGTGTGGCCTCACCAGAAAGGGTGTGACCATCTGAAATTTGTCCATGTGCCAAAAATTTGTTTGCACAGTTTAGACCAAATGAAACAGGTCTAAAGTAGTGACCAACACCTTATACCTCACCGACTTTATCATGCATTGATAAAGCGATTACAAGTGATTCATGGCATACTTATTTTTCTGCAAATGGCTTTTTTTTTGGCAAAATTTTGTTCAGTAATGACCTGGTGGATATGTTATTTTATTAAAAGGGGTTCAGTGGCTTATATGGGAGTGCTTTTTCTGAAACAATGTTGAGGTGAGTGTTTTAACATGAATGCCAGGACTCATTTGCCATGGCATGATACCACCTCTATCCACTTGTCTTTATCCCAGAAAAGGTTAGAAAACATTAAAATCATGATTTTGAAATAGTTATTTTTTTATTACCTCCTCCAAGGTCGCTATGGACATGGAAATGTTATTATTTAATTTATTTTTTAACCCTCAATGATGTTGCTTATTTGAAAGAGAACAAATAGGTTGTGCAGAAGTCCGGCTGCCATGACATCCCCCCAGCACCCTGCATTCATGTTGCTGTGGGCTAGGGGGTTGTCAAAAATAGGGCTATCTATATACTCTCATATAGTCATCTAATAAGGCATTGGCCCCTTATTAGGACAGGCATTCTCGTCTTTAGTCATCAGCCAGTTAAAGAGCTAATGGAATGTGAGCTACAGAAAAAATCCAGTTTCCGTTGTGTTACTTTTACTGCCTATATCTCCAGGTCTGCCAAAAATGAAGGGTAAAAGTCATAGAAACTGAAACTATTTATTCCCATAACCTATTGTACTATTCAGGCTACTCTGATACCCCTTCCTACAAATTATTTATTTTTAGTGATGCAGTGACCAAAAGTTCTAGCCATCACAACTTGCCCTCTATCAATTTATTCAGATCCCCATATTTCCGATTTCTTACTTCCTACAAATCATTAAAATGTTTAATTTTTGTCAATCTTCACATTTTTTCCCTTTTTAGTATGACTTTTTCTATTATATAAAAATAGAAATTTCCATCAATTCCACCTTTCCCAGCATTCTCTTGAGATATTTTTCTCATTGTTGATGAAGATTAGGCGGTGACCAGAACTATGTACATTGTAACCTGTGCAGGCAATTCTATATAAGAACATAATCCCCTGTAAGCCTTTGTGTTTAGCCTGCGTTAGCAGAATAAATATATACCCCCTGTTATGGGTCCACAATTACACTATATTAAGTTCTGGAACAACATTGGGCAGTATCTGATGGCTGTCAGGCTAGGGAAACATGTGTTGTGTTTGTAATAACCGTCTCCTATTCCTGCTGCAAATCCCACCTGTAATTCTATTAAGAATGAGATGAAAGCTCATGGAACAGGGGGATTAAAGGCAGTTCAAGAATTTTGAGTTAGTTTATTGTAGTAGTCTCTTCCCATTACCTCCCAGAAAACTCACAAACAGCCTCCGCTCGGTACCTTTAGTCTACTTTTATCTGTTACAAATAAGCAACTGTACTATGTGGTGTTCTAGCCAAAGATGTGCACTGTGATACTTCTTTCAATGCAACACTGCTAGTGATGGTGATTTTTTTGTAAAACATTTTATTGGGTTTTCAAAAGAAAATATAGAGTAAAATTAATAAACAGCTTATCACACCGTAACATATCAAAGGTTATACAGATGTATGCTTTGCAATAACATATTATCATTCCTAACAAAAAGAAGACTCACAACAAATTTGAAGGCAAGTAAAAAATGGAGCTCTGTAGGAAGGGGGTAGGGATCCAAGATCCTATGACTGGTATCTCTACTGGAGTTTTTATTGCTCCAGGCCAGGAATGGAGTCAGTGGGCTGGCCCTGTCGAATTACTATTGAAGTGCTCATAAAGTGCCCTTTAGGTATGCAGTGTGTATCACTGGGTCAAACAGATGGCCTGTACCAGGTCCATTATTTCTGCTCTTTCCGTATACGTTATGATGTTTGTGCCCTATTTACGGAACAATGTTTTTCCCTGTTAAACTTTGTGGTGTAGCTTTTTCAACCTATCCATTTTGATCAAAAAGACATATGTGTGTTTACCTCTTATAAGTCGGTATATGGAGAGGTGCAGTTTTTTCAGATAAATTGTTTTGCCACCAGTAGGAATGCATGATGATCAGGTCTATTTGGGGGAAAGGCACCTTTTGCATTGTCTCCATTTTCCCAAACTCATTTATTTATCCCAAAGTACCAACACAGCAGTTTATGCATTAGCTTATTGCAACATGCTCTGCCACAGCTTTCCGCATCTGCATCCTGTGGATACCTATGCCATAAAATAAAGAAATTCAAATTATCACTTTAGCTTCACTCTAAAGCACTTGAAGAAAAAGAATCACAGGCCAGGAGCAGTATATCCAATGATAATCCAACCCTGGATTGCGCCTTCTTCCCTTTGTCCTAAGATGTGGTGCTTTATAATATCGCTAAGTGTGGCAAGTCGCAGGCTGTCTGGGACTGCAGGAGGATGCATTGAGTCCTTTCTGGTGAACTATGCTTGGGCAACCCCATCGGCACCAGTGCCACAGGTTCAACACCCTTGATCTATATAGTATTTTTTCATGGATTTCACTTTTACCTGATACTAATGGTCTATTGGTATTAATCTAATTATGGACTGCCATCTGAATGTGTTATGGACCATCATTCTTCAGCTCATTTATCTCTATGAGATCACTGGAGATAAATTTGAGTATTAAATATGCAAATACTTTTTGAGAATGGGATAAGCAAAGCAAATATATACTTTGCAGTTCTATAGCAATGAATGGATTTAAATGAAACCTTTAGTCATAGATCCAGGCACTGTGACTGTGGTGTGTTAGTTTGTTATCCATGGCCTCCTTCCTTCTAAAATCAACTTTCAAAATTATCAATTGTCTTGTTCGGCCTCTTTTCCTGTTCAGCACTCCCCCCCCACCCCCCACCTCTGACTGATGTAACCTCACTGCAGCACGGAAGTTCCAGCACACAGTGGGAGGGGGTTATGCTCCTTGCAGACAGTAGGGGGGAATGGCACGCAGGAGAAAAGGGGCCAGTATATGGTGTAAAACCTGTAATCTGCATCGTGAAAGGGTCTCTGGTAATGCCCCCAGAGCCCTTCAGGCTGTTGGCATAATTTTTAGAAGGAAAGATCCATGTGAACAAACATAAGAGATTACCACAGTCACGTGTGTGGATCTATGAGTAGTGCTCCATCATTCTTGATTTTGGTGGTAGATTTCCTCTATGTGCTGACCACATAATTATCCACTGACTTGTGAATAGGGATTAAGTTGCCCTTGTGAGGGACTTAGCCATGAGCGAAATATCTCTCTAGTGACTCCAGGGGGCAATTAGGAACTATACAATACCAATTTAGATCATGGCAGAAATGTGCAATTCAGATAGGACTTCCTCCGGGGGGGGGAGAAGACTTTTTGTACTCTTTGTTTAAGTTATCTTAAAGCAAAGCCAGGACAAATGGTAGCCAGAGTAGGCAATCACCTAGGGCACCATCATAGGGTATCAAGCTCCAGAGCTACTACCACCCCTTTTCCAGCTACATGAGATCCCGCTGCCACAGCATGGGCTACAGACCCAGAAGTGAGTGCATGAGGGAAGGTAAACGTTGTCAATGACTTGTAGTGAGAGGGGAGTGTGTGTATTCTAAGAAGAGAGCTTGAGGTTGTCATTGGAGGTGGGGTAGCGGTTAAAATGCTGTGTTGTGTGTAATATTTTTATATATATTATTATGACCAGATACATCTAGGCAGAGAAGTCATCTGATCACTCCTCTAGGTGTTCAAACTTGTAGAAAATAAAGAGCGCCTCACTGGCAGCCCGTACTGGAAAAGCCATGGGTCACAGGATATTTTAGTTTTTGTGGTTGATTGCTTACTTTGTTTTGATACAAATATACTCCACTATGGCTCTTTAATATACAACATGTGTAATGATATATGTTTTATATTTACTTGTAGTTTACATATTTTATATGGGGGAATACATCAAGCACTGGCCATTTGCTTGTGCTATATATTCAGAATTCTCTGGCCTCCTAGTATATCTGCCACCGACCGTGCGGCTACATCAATTCGCTATAACCTGTATCTGGAGCAGGCATGGCCCCCTCCACCCCCTTCCATGCCCCCTAGGAGTGGAGATGATTTAAGGGGTGAAAACTCCTTGTCCAAACCACTTTTTAGAAACATTGAGGTTGTTTCTTGTGTATGCACTCTGCTTGGCTTTATCTTTAGGCGGCTTGCTCATAAATGTGTGCATGATCAAGTGTGTCATTGCCATGTAAGCTTTGCTTACATGTCAAGACGGAGAAGATGAATGCCTGAGCCACAGACATGCACAGGAGTGGACCTGCTCCTAGTTTGCAGCCTGGGGAGGTGGCTCATACACGGCCATGGAAAGCCAGCTACTTTCCTGTACATGTCTGGTTGTACCTACTATTGATGCAGTATATCAAGGACTGATTTGGTGTCATTTTCATGGGACAAATATTTATTGGGGTTGTACGCTTAGGGCACCAAAATATTTTGTCCCAGTTCTGTCTTGAAGGTTTGTCTAGTTGTACTTGGATCTACATTGAGTACAGCTTTTAGGATACTGTAATCTGAGGATATTAGCATTCCAGACATGCTATATCGTAGAAGGTTTTAAGATTATATGTCAAAGACTTGACAATAAAAGGTCCAGGTTGATTGACCCAGTTATTCTGATTGAAGTCTCATGCCAATCTGGTCTTCACCACCTGTATTCATTTGGAGAAATAGTCTATGAAGGGAGTTGTCGTGTCCAAATGAAACAGATTTTGAAATTCCCGGCAGGATGTGTGATAGTGGGAGCTTTTGTATAAAAGAGAATGATGGCAGTAGAAGACACACAGGGTAAATATCTTTGTTAATACAAGAAGGTCCCCCAGGAATTCACAGTTCCTCTTCCTCCTGATTATAACTCTTGACTCTTTTGTAACCCTAGCTGGATTGGCTGTACAAACAAACTAGACATTTCTCCTGAGAGGCAAACCCATTGTATCAATGAGGACAAATGAAAATCAACCAATACATTCACCTCCAGCTAATTAACCTTCCTTCCTTGATGTGAGACTTTTTTTTGGGGGGGGGGGGGTCTGCTTATTAATTTTGGTCAACTAGAAAATTACTTTTAATATAAAAGTGAGATAAAACTTATAAATTTTCACATGGAGAAATTAAAGTGCTCCACATCAAAATACACAAAATATATAAGAACTGACATATTTTATAATTCCATCTAATTTATTGACCTGAGTGTAAAGGTGCCAATCCTTATTACTAAGGTAACAAACGCTTCGATAATGTTCCTTACTAGTCTTTACCTGCACTAGAATTGCTCCTTTGCAGATTTATCATTGCATTATTCATTACTACCTTAAATTTGAATGAGTCCCTCCTTTTTAGCACACTTGAAAAGAACTCAAGTTTGCCCCCTACTACTCCACTGCCCTTCTAACCACTTTACCAATTTTTTCAATATCTCTGGTGCAATTCCCAGCCAACAGACTGCACAGACAAATATGGTTCCACACCAGCGCGGCCTAAGTATTTTCTTACAGGCGTTAAATGAACTAGCTTTAACACAAAAGGCGCTACAGGCCCTTTTTGTTAAAGGAACCTACCACCACAAATCTACCTATAAAGGTAGATCGGTTGGTAGGTGAATCAATGGGACGTGAGGATAGCCCTTTTAAGGGCTAATCCTCACGTCCCCGCACTGTTTTGTAAACTTTTATTACCCTAATATGTTAATTTACTTATGTGGCTACTGGGGCGTGGATAGCCGCATCTGAGGTTACACAGGCGCTACTCCACGCCCCGTAGCCACTTTTCCCCTCCTACTCACCATGTTCAGCGCGCAGCTGCTCGTAGCTGCGCCCCTCGTCCGCCGATCCTGCCGTCTGCGCATGCGCATAACAGCAGGCCCGCGTCTGTGCAGCCCGGCTTCGGAGCATGACCGCGCAGGCGCGGGCCTGCTGTTATGCCATGCGCAGACGGCAGGATCGGCGACGAGGGCGCGCACTACGAGCAGCTGCGCGCCGAATGGTGAGTAGGAGGGGAAAAGTGGCTACCGGGGCGTGGAGTAGCCGCCTCGTGTAACCTCAATGCGGCTACTCCACGCCCCATATCCGCATAAGTAAATTAACATATTCGGGTAATAAAAGTTTACAAAACAGTGCGGGGACGTGAGGATTAGCCCTTAAAAGGGCTATCCTCACGTCCCATTGATTCACCTACCACCCGATCTACCTTTATAGGTAGATTTGTGGTGGTAGGTGCCCTTTAAGCTTTGAGGGTTTTTTTCCAATTACATTTTTTCCATCTTTCCATTCCATCTCAATTCCTAAATATTCATATGTCTCACCCCCTCTACTTTTGTCCCATTCATCACTGGCATCCGTTTAACGAAATTTACATTCATCCTTCGTTTTACTGACAATTAAAATCAAACCATTTCTAATGCACCATGTTATAAATTCAATCTGCCTTACACATTACCCACAATGACAGCATCATCGGAGGTGATAATTTTGCATGCAATAGGTAAAATACAGTGTTAACTAAGAAAACAAAAGCAGAGACAGAAATGTTCTTTGAGGCATTCCTACATCGCTGATTTCATTTTTCCATAAATAGTTTCCCACGTGGACAAGCTGCAGACGACCAGTCATTTATCTATTTAGTTAGACTATGTTCTTTAGTTGTACTCCATTTAGCACATAAGATTGAGTGCTGTACAGTGTTAAATGTGCTAGAAAATTGATATAGTAAATGGATTGTAAGATTTTTTGGGCCACCATGCCCTTTTTGTCTAGGTTGGGTCTGGTCTTACAGTTTTGACCCGTTCAATTGATATCAGGTAAGTGGAGAGATGAATTATCTAAAATCTTTAAAACAATTTTAAAATTTTTACATATTTTTCAATTTGCCCTCCCAAAAGTCTATCTATCCTAAATCACAACCTAAACAATTGGAAATGGAAAATAAAACAATAGCCATGTAAATCTATTGTGGAATATCAAGAGTACTTTCTGTACCCCCTACCCCAACAGGATATTTTATCAAAGGGGTTTGCTAACTGTTCTCAAGACTCCATCTGGAGGCCAAGTATTGGAGAGTTGTATTGCTTAGTCCTACTTTCCTTGATTAGTATTCAACCAGTGTTAAAAGGAATCAGGGGAAGGTAGGTTTCCAGTGAGCTGTTCCTTGTGTTGGTCTCATTGGACAGTGATTCAAAGCAGTTTATAGCTTGGGTGGGAATACCATTTGAACCCATTAATTACTATAGACCACTAAGGTCGCCGGTGCTAATCTTACACTACCATAGTCACAGGAATTCTGATTATGATTTTCCTACTCAGCATTGCTTAAATTTGAGTCTCGTACTGCAAAAATATGGTAATAATTTAGGAATTTAGGGGTTTGCCCACTAAAGAAAATTCTTAAATTTCAATCCCCTAGTGATGTTTACACAATAAAGATAATTTTTAACCCCTTACTTTACAACTTTACTCAGTTTTACTGCTGTGTAAGATTCCAGAGTGTGGACACGGACTCTCTAACCAGACACAACATGATCTCTGTAGTACTGTGAGATGCTGTGTGCTGACAGTGTGGTTAGATTTTCAGGGTACACGGTTTATGTACACTTTCATTTACCTTCTGAACATTTTACTCTGACACTGAAAGAGAGATGGGACAGATCACAAATGAAATCTATGAGATGCATATAACATACAATGACAGTCTTGGTCTCTGCTACATCTCTGTACGTCTTTCCCCCTCCTGGGATAAAGAGCTTATCTTTCTGTCGCTTGTAGCTCTCCTCACGCTCTGTTGTGGTGCTTGCGAGCAAGATGTGTGTTTATCATTGTGAGCTCCATCTGGATTGCAGGGGGAAGCAGGGACTGCAGGGAGCAGAGGGAGAAAGAAGCTTATCTCCACAGCGTCGGATATGATGTCTGCCGAACCTAAAGTCATAAGATCCACAGTCGGAAATCAGGGGCAACTGAAATTGTGTACACCAGGACTGGCTGGAATTATATCTGTGAAATGCTGTATTTTTGTTAGTGACGGTGAATTAGAGAATGTGTTATTTTGTTATCCTGAGTATATTTAAGAAACTTGTCTTCATGGTGTTATCCCTTTGGTAACAATGCCAAATAAGTAGATGGGTTTGGGCAAAGGATGTTTCACAGTTAGGGCTATGTAGTGCATAGCAGGAAAGAATACATCAGTAATTACATAGTCTGGTACATCAAGAAAAACATCTGCGGAACTTACCATTCCATAAAATCCATCCTTTATTGCTAAAAAAACAAAACGCATCCAGTTAATGTGAGGAACAGGGGTTGAGGTAGGTGATGCACTACAAACATGCTTCCTCTGAATTTTGAAGAAAATCTAAAATCAAAATCAAGCATGAATACACCAGGGACACTTGGGCTCCTTTCACATCAATGTATGCACGCCCATGCAAGAATACAGCCGCACACTGAAGAGGAGTGCCGCACAGCCATACATAAGGGAGAGGAGTGGTTGTTCAGTCAGTAGCCGGCTCTGACCAGGTATGTCTGTCTGCTGGGGAAAATGGAGACCAAGAGGGAGAGCTGGGAGTGTGAGAGAGAACTCCCCAGGTATACCTTCACCAGAAACTGAAAGGTTGCTCTACTGTTCGTGGGATATCCTCAACCCAAGTCGACTTCAGTATATAGGGTAGTAGCGTAAACTTAAGTCCTTTACACCAAATCTTTCTGGGATTCAAAGGGGAAGTTGTACAAAGTCCTTTGGATTATTCCAGGAACCACTTATAGTTGCTTTTGGCTCTTCTTAGATACTTAAAGGGAACCTGTCATCACATTTTCACAAATAAAGCTAGTGGCAGATTTCCATAGAGCCCTATTGACTAACTAACACCCTTCTTTTAGCTAAAAAGTGTTTATCCCCATAAATTATCTTTATAATCACTTGTATAAAGCCAAATGTCTGTTTTGACTTCTTGTGATCAAATACATGCATGGGGTATAGTTTGCTAATGTTAGGAGGCTAATAGACCTGAGAAGATGTCAGCCTGGTCACATGCGTTTGTGTCCAATATCAGTTCACGTGATGAGAAAGACCTCATGAGTCCTATGGGATGTTTGCTTGGGGCAGAGCATGGTGAGACAGGCCAATGTCCAAGTCTGTATGAACTAAGAGTTGACAATTCTTACCCCTCGTGAAGGGTGCTTCGGGTCTCTGCTGGGGTTGATATTATGCCCTCGAAGGAAAGTCAGGGCTTGTGTGTATTGATTGGGCATGGACAGTTTAGGCTTAGGAGCCCACGACAGCTCATATTTACATACAGAAGGGAGTAGTGGAAAGAATACATTCATACATTCATTCAGAGTAGAGAATAGGGTTAAGGCAGAGGGGAAGGGAAGCGGGAAGACAAGAGGGAAAGAGAGGTGAGGTGTAACACTTAAGGAGCACACGTATAGAGTTGAGCTAGGGGGGGCAAGCAATAGAGGGTATTTGGAGACGTTCCAAGTCGCTCTAGCCTTGGGTTTGGGCCAATATATCCCTGAATCCCTGGGATTCCCGGAAGGTCAGCCAAGGTTGCCAGAGCTTTAGGAATTTTTCTGAAGTACCCAAGGTGTCTGCCACAATCTCCTCCATTCTGAAGAGGTGTAGTAGTTCTTGGGCCCATTCTGAGATGGAGGGAGACACGGGTGAACGCCACCTCCTAGAGATGACCGTTCGGGCTGCTATGAGCGAGAATCTCAACAAGTTGTTTTTCTGTTTTACGGACCCAGGTAGGATGAAAAGGAGGGCCAATCTTCAGGGGAGATACACTCCCAGATCCCTTTCCCAGTTTTTCACATAGGGAAGGGTTGAAGTGTCGGACTCTTTTTTTAAGAGAGCGTAAATTTGGGATATGCAATGTTCCGGAGGGGATACTGAACGGAAGAGGTTCTCAAAGGGCTTGAGAGGGGCATTGAAAGCTGCTGCATTACCTGGTTGTCTGAGGAAGGAGCCTAGTTGGGCACTCTCGAGCCATGGGATGTTCGCCGAAGCAGACAGGTCTGCTAGTTCATTATATGTCGGGATTGGGTCCTCACCCACTATATTGTACATACGTAGGTCTTCATGAGCAGAGTGTCCTAGGAAGTTAACTCTGTAAAGGGCCGCAGGGAAATCCGGGTTTCCGAATAAGGGTGTGAGTGGGCTAAAAGCCCTGGATAATATCGAGCGTTGAGTGAGAGAACGCCAGAGTTTTAAGGTTTGGGCAAGAATAGAGTCAGGGGTTCTATTTCAACATTCTGGGTGGCAACCCAGGGCAGCAGTTTGATAGGTATCGTTGAGCTGTATTGCTCCAGGTAGACCCACTGTTTGGAGGCTATGTGATAGTGCCAGTCTATCAGACGGGTTAGGATGGATGCTTGGTGGTATAACTTAAAGTCTGGGAGCCCCATGCCACCGGCAGACTTGGGGCATATCAAGTATTCCAACCAATCCGAGGCCGGGAAGCACCCCAAATGAAGCGTAGTAGCGCTGTTCTGATTGACTTGAAGAATGTGGCAAGGGGGACTAGTGGGACTCCTTGAAATAAGTAGAGAAAGCGAGGCAATATGTCCATCTTAACGGTGTTGATCCGGCCGAACCAGGAAAGGCTCTTCCTGTCATATGCCGCTAGGTCTTTTATGGTACGCTCCAACAGAGGTAAATAGTTGAGGCTATACAATTTGGTTAGGTCTGAGGGAACCTGGATCCCTAAATACTTGATGGAAGAAGGGCACCATCGGAAGGGAAATTGTTCCTTAATGAATTGGACCTCGTCAGCAGGGAGAGAGACGTTCAGGGCCTCAGATTTGTTGAAATTAATTTTAAAGTTGCTCAAGTGACTATAGGTCTCGAATTCCTTAAGGAGAGAGGGGAGGGAGATTCTGGGCTGGGAGACGTATAGCAGTAAGTCATCTGCGAAGAGGGCCGTTTTATAGTGTCTGTGGCCTATCTGGACGCCGTGGATGCTGGGATTATTCCTGATAGCAATTGCCAGGTGTTCCATCACTACTACATAAAGAAAGGGGGGAAAGCGGGCACCCTTGGCGTGTACCGTTGTTTATTTGAATAGGGCTGGAGAAAAATCCATTAGCCCTAACTCTGGCCATCGGGTGGTCATACAAGGCCATGACTCTCCCGAGGAATTTAGGTCCTATACTAAGATGGGATAGGGCAGCCGACATAAAGCCCCAGTGGACCCTGTCAAATGCCTTTTCGGCATCAATGGACAAAAGGCCTAAGGGAGTAGATCTTTTCCTAGCGTGGTCCATCAGGAGGAAGGTTTTGGTTAAGTTGTCCCTAGCTTCCCTACCTCTAATAAAACCCACTTGATCTGTGTATTACTTTCGGGAGGTGTGGGGCCAAGCGATCAGCTAGGATTTTAGAGTATAGCTTCAAATCAATGTTTAATACAGAAATGGGCCTATAGCTCGCTGGTAATAGAGGGTCCTTGTCTGGCTTCAGAATTACGCTTATATTATCCTCCAGGGATTGGGGATGGAATGCAGTCGCTTGGGAGATAGAGTTAAACACTCTCGTCAGGGACGGTGAAATGGAATTCAGAAAATATTTATAGAAAGCAGTCGAGAAGCCATCGGGGCCCGGGCTCTTCACTGCTGGGGAGTTTTTAATTGCCTCGCTAACCTCTTCCTCAATAAAATCGGCCTCTAGAGTCTCTTCACCTCACTGTCGAGTTGGGGCAGAGCCGTGTCCTTTACATATTTCTCAATTCGTCTTGTCAGGGACGCCGAGTCCAGATCAGCAAATTGGCCTTTTAAGTTGTAAAGTCGGGAATAGTATGAGCCGAATTCGGCACTGTCAATCGGGTTGTGCATGATGGCGTCAGTCACAGATTTGATGCGTGAGATATGCGTCACCCCTGATCTTGGGTGAAGAAGGCGTGCTAGTGACTGGCCACATTTATTAGAGTGCTCGTATAAGCGACCTTTAAACCGTGTGAGCTGGTGCGTCGATTTCCGATCTAAAAGGGCCCGGATCTCGTCTCTAACCACTAACAGGTCTGTCAGTACTTCTGGAGTCTGTTTAGTTTTGTGACGAGATTCAAGAGTGTGTAGGTGCTGTAACAAAGAGTTGAGTTTGGCCGTGTTTTCCTTCTTTAACCGGACACCATGATCAGTAAAACGGCTACGTAGTTCACATTTTAGCGCCTCACATTTTAGGGGCAGAGATTCGGGTCTTAGCTCTGGGGATCGTGTGAAGGAGTCTATAGTCTGGCTAATTTCTTGTACACAAAGGGCGTCCTTGAGCAAGTGGTCATTAAGGCGCCAGGTCCATGGCCTTCTAGAAATTGAAGGGATGGTCACGCGCAGGTAGATCGGGGCATGGTCTGAAAGGACAATGTTTCCAATAGTCGCCACTGGTTCCCAAGTTAGGACTCTTTGCTGAATTAGGAAATAGTCAATACGGCTATAGGAGTCGTGGGCCAGGGAGTAGTACGTATAATCCCTGTCTGTGGGGTGGAGAATCCTCCAGACGTCAACCAGCTGAAGGTCGTGCAGGTCCCTTCTAAGGGACCCCATCTGTCTAGCAGAGGTATGTGTCTTGCCTGATGAGGTGTCACTAGCTACATCAAGAGGGAAATTGAAATCTCCACCCAAACCCCGCCAGCTCAGAAAGAATCCTCCGACAGCTAGAGATCGGTGCACAGTTGGGTAAATACAGGTTTGCAAACGTGTACAACTGGTCAAAGATCTTTATCTTTACGAATGCGTACCTGCCGCTTTCATCCATCCGTTCGCCCAGGAAAACGTGTGGGAGGGATTTGTGGACTGCAATCGAAACCCCTTTTGAGCGAGAAGTCGGGTTAGAGCTGTGGAACCAAGACTTAAAGTAGCGGTCTTTGATCACCGGGAGGTGGCCTGTTTTGAAGTGAGTCTCCTGTAAGAAAAGAATCTTAACTCCCTGTCTATGCATGCCATACAACACCTGGGATCTTTTTTGGGGGGGTGTTCAGACCCCTAGCGTTCAGTGAGCTCAATTTCAGAGATTCCATGGTAAGACAATAAGATGAGCCCAGTACAGGTTCACCCTCCGGGTGAGACTGGGTAGGTGGGGGGAAGGAGGTATGCAGGTGGGGGTGTAAGGAGGAGACGAGGAAAAAAAAGGGGGGGGGGAGACAAATACTTACTCACTCACTCACTCACTCACGCCAAGGGCAGGAAAGCAAAAGAAGCAGAATGAGAGGGGAAAGGGTGTTGGGGGAATGAAAAGGAAAAGCAGAAGGAAGAAACATGTATGTATACAGGCGAGCCGTATACACTAACCCACACAGTAAATAACCTAACCAAGGAGGGAGCCTTCTCCTAAGGTCCCTGTAGCTATATGGCGAAAACTGAAAAAGAACATCAACAGGGAAAAACCCAGCACAATGGAAAAAACACCCTGTGGTGTGACTATGTTTGATAGGTGAGGAGGAACGGTCAACACATGGAAAAGGATACAAAACCGTCGTAGTTGAGTGAAGAACAGCAGGTTTAGCCTTGTTCTTCCGCTTGAGGAGCCCCCTGGCGGCGACGTCTTCTGCGTGGTCCCCCTTGGCCATTGCCAGCCACTCCCCCTTGAGGATGTTGAGGGTGAGGGGGGCGACCCCGGTCTCTTGGGAACGGCAGGGCCGGCCAATCTGTAGGGTTTGGAGGTGGACTGTTCAGGGCGGCTGCCACAGATTGGACGTCCATGGGATGCCTAATGAAGTATGCGATGCCAGCTTGATGAATTTGAAGACTGAAGGGGAATCCCCAGGTATAGGGTATATTTCTTTGGCGGAGTAGATCCAGAAATGGACGTAGTGCCTTCCGTTTGAGGAGAGTCAATCTAGATAATTCTGGGAGAAGTTGTAGCAAAGCGCCTTGGTAAACAATCTGTTCCCTGGATCTGGCTTTGTTCATAATGGCCTCTTTTAACTGGTAACGGTGAACTCGGCAGATAACATCTCGGGGAGGACCATTTGCTTCCGGTCGAGCTTGAAGAGCTCTGTGTGCCCTATCTAATTCCACAGCAGTATATTCGGGAATCTCAAGGATAGAGTTGAAAATCGTTCGGAGGACAGTGTGCAGGTTAGCAGATTCAACCGATTCTGGGAGGCCCTGAATACGGATATTATTCCTTCTGCCTCTATTTTCTGCATCATCGAATTGATCCGTTAGGTATTGAAGCTGTAGAGAGTATTCAGCTAGAGTGGCGGAATGGGATTCCAGTTGTTCTCGCACCGTATTCTGAGCAGCCTCTGTAACTTCTGTCCTGGCCTGAAGTTGTTGGACATCTTCTCTTAGTACAGTAATCTCAGCACTGTAGGAGTGTTCCAGCCTTGACACATAGCCTTCCATATCTTCCTTGGTGGGAATGGCTTTCAAGTGCGTTTTGAAATTACGTAACTCTGACAGTCCTTCTATGAGTTGAGTAAACAAGGAGTTCAGATGCATGTCTGATGTGGGAGACATGGGGACTTGGATTGAAGAAGTGCTTTCTTGACTAAGTTCAGAGGGCCGAGGAGAGGACACTAAGACAGGAGATTGAGTTGCCAGGAACCAGTGTGGAGAGAGTGCTGGTGAATGGAGCTGCAGAGCTGTAGGCGGAATCTCCCACAGGTGCGAGGCCCTGGATGACTGAGTCTGCTGGCTCAGAAGGTATGGCCCACGCTGTGGCATCTGGTGTAAGGACGGCATATGAGGCGGGAGGGACTCCGGGTTCAAGCATGGAAGGGACAGGTTTGTGGCGCCACGGTTGGGGCGCATTGCAGGTGCTGGAGGGCTAGGAGTAGCCATGTTGAAAGTCTGTACACGCGTATCCCACAAAAATTAGGAGTGGAGAGTGTACGGGATGTTCTCATCAATGCCGGGAAAAAGGACATCTATACTGACTTTGTATGCGAGGGTCTACGCTTGATTTTGTCACACAACGCCTTTACCTTCAATGGCAAGTGGTTTGTCCAAAATACTGGTACGGCGATGGGTACTCCGGTGGCTTGTACCCTTGCCAATATATTTTTGGCTTGTTTTGAAGGCCGTTATATTTTTTCTTTGGACAACCCATACGCCACGAAGATAAAGGCGTTCCACAGATATGTGGATGACGTTTTTATCGTGTGGGAGGGCGACAGACAGTCCTTTTTGGACTTTGTCACCTACCCTAACCAAAAGAACCAGATGAACATGAAGTTCACGGCAGTATTTGGAGGTATGGAACTTGAATTTTTGGACGTAAAGGTTTCCGTAAAGGAAGGTCAACTGCACACCACAGCCCACAGAAAACCTACGGCCACGAATTCACTCCTTCACTACACGAGTTATCACCCACAACATACAAAAGAGGGTTTACCATATAGCCAGTTCCTGCGACTCAGGAGACTAAATAGTGAGGACAGTGGTTTCCATGCACAAGCAGAGCAACTAAAGTTAAGACTGGCCGAACGCGGGTACCCTAAACCTTTGATAGATAGGGCATTGCAAAGGGCTTCTAAAATACCACGGGAAGGATTACTAAAAAGAAGAAAAAAAGCATCACATGAAAATAGGAATATTGACAAAGATAGACGTTTTGTATTCACCTTCGACTATGGTCCGTGTGACACAGCCATAAGAACAGCCATTAACAGGCATTGGCACATCTTGAAACAAGATTCTCAGTTGAACCAACTTACCGTACAGAGACCCATTGTAGCCTTTAGGAGAAGTGTGACCCTGCGCGACAGGTTGGTTCAGAGCAGGTACTGTTCTCCTCGAGGCACTTGGCTCGACAGGGGTATTCCAAAAGGGAACTTCAAATGTGGTACCTGTCGCCATTGTGACTTTAATAGTCAAGCGAGATATATCACCTTTGGAGGGGTCACTCAAGAAGTCAAGGCTTTCATCTCATGCAGAACGACTTTCGTCGTCTATGTTATATTTTGCCCATGTCAGAGATATTATATTGGGAAAACGATTAGGAGTATGTCCACCCGATTTAGAGAACATAAAAGATCCATCACCACTGGTGTTGGATGCCCACGTCTCATCGAACACGTTAGATCGCAACACAATGGGAATGCCGATGTCCTCAGTTTTGCTGGTATTGAAAGGGTGGAATGCACCCCTGAGGGTGGGGATCGTGCCCTAAATCTACTACGTCGAGAAAGCAGGTGTATCATGAAATTTAATGCTATGGGTGCCTTGGGCCTCAATGACCGCAATGAGATGAAGGTCTTCTTGTAGCCAATTTCGTATAACTTGTGTTGGTTTTGGCTCATTATGATATGGATGTGTCTTTCCAAATGTGTTTTTAAGCTATATATATCGCGTACTGCGTTCTTTTAATTTCACATTTTTTCCAGCACGTCCCGCCCGTTTTGCCTAGGTAATCCATTGCCCCGCTGATATTTTGTTACTTTATATCCTCTATTTATACTAATAGTATCTAGTGAATTGCCGGGGTTTTTTCCTCCCATAGCAATTACGGGCGGAACGTGTATGGGAAACAGATTGCTTTGCTGTTTCCATGGCAACGCGTGCGAACTTCCGCCCCTCTCCCTATTTCCGGTAGGGGGCGCGCATGCGCTGTCATTGCCTGGAGAAAGCGCCGAATGGCGCGAAACGGCCCGTCGGCATAGCGGCACTGCGTGCCTCCCTGTATTTTACTCTGAATCAATAAAGAAGACTTTTCTACCTTTGGTGAGTGCCATCCGTTTTTCTACTCTTGCATCTATACGGACTGTTGTATCTTTTCGGATAGAGCACCCCGCCGGTAGAGTCATATGCCTTTACACCCCCTGTCCACTTCATTGTGCTGCCTTGTTCTGTATTAGGTGTCGGCTGTGCCCACACACTCCTTCTACTACTGTTCCACAATAGGCTCCCTCATACGTGGAGCACGCCAACGGAACACCGTTACTCAAGAAAAAGCAGCACAACGTTTATAAAATGAATATGGACACAGAAGCGGGGGTAGAAGGCGAAGATAATTCTCTATATACAGGGAGGGACAACGCATCCGCATTCTTCGAGCTATGTAATCTGGGGGACACTATCCATATGTTGAGCACAAAAACACTGGAATACAAAATAATGTCTCTGGCAGAAAAAGAAGTCCGTCTCTTTTGGACTAACCATTCATTGAGGTCATATAATGCCAATAACCGTGTACCACGGGGATTACGTGTATTTAAGAACCCAGCACAGTACAAAGATATACCGGCTTTTATGCAGGAGTGGAAAGAATTGCATCTTCAACACTCCCTAAACCTCATGAGGTTAGTCCTCAAACAAAATGAAGAGGAATATACCAAGGTAACAACAGAGCTTTGCAAAGCCAAAACCGAGCTTAGAACAAGACTCACCGAAAATCAGAATCAAATGTTTTTTAAAAAGTTGGAGAAACGGCTATCTCTTATCCAAATAGAAGTGAAAGAGAAGAAAAGGGATAAGTTCCTCAGAGATAAAGTAGATTTTGATTCGGGATCTGTCTTCGACTGGAATATTACAACTACTAAGAGGCCAAACCGGAGGAGATCTCAGGGAACGAAGAACAAAACAAAGTCAACTGATTTCTGGACCACAGAGTCCGACTCAAGTGCATCTGACGATCAAGGAAGCAAGGCTTCAGACTCCATTGGGGATCAACCTCGAGTACCACAAGGGGCAGCTCCATCAGCTTCATCCCAATTGGTCCCTTTAGACGAAAGATCAGGAGAGGGAGAGGTCAACAGAGGAAGAAGAGGAGGGCGTCCAGCCGGCTACAAGAGGAAGCAGGTGTCTTGGCGCTGAGAGGTACAAGTCCATCCTCTGAATCCCCGTGCATTCTACCCTGCCCCTCCAACTCCCTTGAACCCTCCCACCCCCACCTTTCCCCATTGTATTCAGCTTACTTGGACACTAACTTTACTAACCTGGACACGATGTTGACTGATGTTCCTAGTGATCATGGTGACAGATCTACTAATGTTATTAACCTTACTAATGTGGCATTATCAAAAGATTGTCTGTCTTTGTTATCCAAAGGCCTCAATTTCTCTATGGGGGTCGTATTCGATCCCGTAGGGTTCGAAATTGATATGTTTAAAGCTGTGCGCAAACTTTGCCTACATAAATTCTTTCAGGAAAAACCTAGTACCACCCATAAGCAGTGTGAAGGAGAGGTTCCTAGTACCGTGGGCCCATTAGGCTTTTTTCCCCCAAACGTAGCACCCCCTGTGCGAGGCACGGACATCCAGCTATTACTGGACCTTGACCTCGAGGGAGACATGTCGGGTCACTCGGAAGACACTGGTCCATTTTTGGAGGTTACGGCCTTCAATGGAGGTATTGGTTCCACTTTTTGCCCGCCTTGTCCGGCGGACTCACTGGTTGATACTTTTTGTCAGATGGTCATAAAAGATGTCAAATCCCTGGTTTATCCCAAACCCCCCAAGAATCTAACTAGGGGCGAGTTAAATGCCCTTAACTGGCTAAAGACCCGCTCTGACATACTGGTGAAGCCGGCGGACAAGGGGGGCAATGTGGTCCTTATGACCAAAGATTATTACGAGGGAGAAGCAATGCGTCAGTTGGGGGACAAGTCTACCTACACCCCTTTAGACCATAATCCCACCTTTAAATTTCAAACACGGCTGCGAGATTACCTTAGGTGGAGTGTCACTAATAACATTTTGTCAGAGTCCACAGCCAAAAAACTATTCCCAGAATATCCGAAGTACCCATGTTGGTATTTTATACCCAAAGTTCATAAGACCCTACAAAATCCCCCCGGCCGTCCAATAGTTGCGGGCATCGGCTCACTTTTTGAGCCCCTGTCCCATCTGGAGACCTGGTCTCCTCCTGTTTCCCAGTGTAGGGCTGTGAGACTGGGATCTGGAGTAAGGGGGGTGAGCAAGAGCCCCATTCAGAAGGGGGGAGGTGTACCTCTGCCTCCACTGTCCTCTGGCATGAAGGAGGACATGCCAGGTCGGGAGGATCTGTGGAAATAGAGGCTGTGTGGGGCATTTCTAGGGGACAGTCCGCCGAGCGCCTTATAGGAGTTGTGGGACCCGCATGGCCGTCAGGCACATCTTCTGCCCTGACCGCACGTGGCTGTATGGGGGTCTCCAGGGGATCCGCCATGCTCACTGACCTGAGTATTCCCTCCGCCGGGGGCCGAATGGCTGTTGTGGCTGCTTCCTGAAGCGTTCCGGGAGCCATGTGCGCCGCGGCCATGACAGTTGGGGAGTCTGTCGGCGCCACATGTGGAGAGGCTGTGCAGGCTGAAGGCTGCGGCGAATTTTCCCGCGGGCAAGCTTGTGATCCACCCGGGCCGTGCGGAGAAGCTTCACCATAGGCTGGAGGTATGTCCGCAGGGTCTGGAGGCTGGTCTGGAGCCTGGTACGGAGGTCTGCGTCGCGGTCCTGGAGGGGCCATTGCTGAGGTGGCTCTTGCTGTCGCGGGTCGGGGCTGTAGGTAGTGGCTGATACCTTTTGGTGAGACCCAAATTGTGGGGACTGCTGGTGGCTTGGTGACCTTCTTCTTCCTAGGACCCATGTGTGGGTGCAATTTGGGGTGCTGGGTCGGCTCGTAGCTACTGGGGGCCTAGGGAAGAGACAGAGCTAATGTGTCCTGCGTCCGTTCACCTCCATGGCCAAGCCACTCCCCCAGAAGTGTGCTAGTTAATAAGGCTCTATGCCAGTGATGGCAACCCGAGTGCCCAAACCACAACCAAAATCCACTTATTTACTGTGAAGAGCCAACACGGTGACCACCTGAGGCCACCAATACAGTTGAAAGAAGGAAGGCAAATTAAGATTTGTAGCTTTTATCCAGGGTTTCTCTGTAGGAGAATAATGGTGGGTCCAGCAGGAGGACCTCCAAAGATGGAGTCCTGTCAACACCTTCTTGCTTTTCCCACAATTCCAAATAGCCAATGAAGTAGCTTTAAAACAATCTTGAGAGCAACATCTCTTAAGTTGCCTGGGACTGCAGGTGGATTTGGTCCTATTTGGTGAACTCTGTCCTGGAGCAATGGTCTGAGTGCCCACAGAAATGGCTCTGAGTGCCTTAGGTTTGCCACCACTGCTTTATGTGAACCTACCACTAGATGGATTTGCGAAAATGTGGTGACAGGTTTCCTTTAAGCAGAAAGCTCCCTATGTTACAGGGAGCAAAAGGACTTGAGTACTATTGGGAACACCGGGATTACGTTATTACGGGACACCCTGACCTCCCACTCCTAGTGATAAATGGCTTTCTGAAACCTCAGTTTATCTCTTCCCCACAGTATTAAGATCTATATGTAACCGAACAGTATAAGTGCCTGTAAGTTATCAGTAAAAGAGTTACTGTTACACCACCTCCCTCCTTGTCTCCCCCGTTGTCTGGACCATCTGCTCCTCTCCGTCATCAAGTGACATCTTGCCAGACAGCAGCATTGGGGGTTGGCCTGGGGGAACTACAGGTCCACATCGCTGACCACCACAATCAGTGCAGTGACACCCCAAAAGTGAACGTGATTACTGGGAAGCAACAACAAGTAGTCCGTTCCTGTGGAAGCCTCCATGTGCACCTGAGACCATAAGTCAGTGAGGAAGGCTGTGGTGCACCACATGGCCCAGCCATGACACAGGAAATAGCAACTCTCACCCTGCAGCTCGTTGTATTCCCTCAACCCAGAGCTCAGTGCTTTACACAAATTGCAGCGAAGCCTAAACACCTACAGCTTTTGCTACTACTACCAGCATCATCTTCTCACTCTATCCCTCACTCTCTTCCACACCACAGCACGCTGCACATATATTCTAACTTTCACAAACTAATTTGCATCCCGAACATTGCATTAAGAAGCTTGTTCAAAGTAAAAATGTGTATCCCTTGCCAGAGGGTCCGATCTTCCCTAATCCCATGCATCCTTTAAAGCTGCTAACAAATTCTAAGAAGGATTTCGTGAAATGAGTCAATTGGAACACGACAAAAGAAATTTACACGAAGGAACCAGACACGGTCTTAGAATATGCAATTGTAAAATGTTACAATAGAAAGTAAATCGGTATGGATATGTCTTCATTAGCTTTCTAACCCATTTCGATAATGTAGCAATAACCCATAAGAACAGGCCAATAATGTTTATTTTGAGAGATTTATAAAATAATAAGAAAGTATACAAATATGTTTTCCTGGGTGAGGAAAGGAAAACTTGGCCTCAGTACTCCGTATAAATCAATGCATGACTCAAGTGACAACATGTGGGATAAAAGCCAAACCAATGTGAGTGACCCCTCACCTAGCCAGAGAAGTTGATGAAATCGAAAAACATTCAAACTGCCCTGTCCACAGTTGGGAGTCTTTTTCCTTTTGAAAAGGATTCACTTGTTTGGCTATATCCCACGACATGTCACTAGGCTTCTTGTAATTTATGCATTAATGCATCAATGAATTGGAACCTACACTTCCTTTTAAGGTAGCACTGAGGCAAAGTTTTCCTTTTCCGATCCAAGAAAATGTATTTGCATATCAAATACCATTTTACTAGGGTGGGCTTCATAGCTTCACAACATCAAGGTTTTTGTTTTATCACTTGAGGGATCTAAGTCCCTTGCCCATCTGGGACATAAGTTAACCCAGGTAAAGCAGATAAAACCCATTCACTTGAAAGTCAAAGAACTGCTTTAAGCTGTAAACATTGAACCTTATTGGTTGGAATGACAAGAAGAACAAAACTGATTGATCAAAACTCTATAGTTAAACATGGCAAATATACAGTATAGTGTACATCATATATAGGGTAGAATCAGTGTACACTTTCTCATTGCACTTCATGTTTAAAGGGAATCCCTCTATTACTGAGCTGAAAGGCAAGTTATGAAACGCCCTTTCTAGAAAACCCTCTTTTATGAGAATCTGGCCAAATCACGAAAATGAGCAGAGTCACACTTGCCTGAGATGTGTCAAGTTTAAAAGCTGTAGTGAAGTATCACTTCAGAAACCTACAGGTCGTAGTTCCAAATATGTCTTCAGCTTCCTGTATTCTCAGAGCTATGGTGCTGTAGCTCACAGATGGGATCTGAAAGGTGAGATTCTTAACTTGTATATGACACCACAAGTAGGGTTCTAGGTACTATCAATGCCAAACCTCCGACTCCTCAAATTCCCTAACTCCAACTCCCACATACATGTGGCATGTTTAAGTGATACATTTACAGTAATAATAAGGCTTTCTCTAACCATTATGATACATTAACTAAGTTAATTGAATAGAACATAAAAAACTTTTAGAAACAGTTTCCTCAAATAATCTACTCATAGTGTACAGAATCCATCAGAGCAGCTAACCTTTATAAACATGAACTCAGAGAAATAACAAACTGAAACATTAGTATACAGAGAGAACATGCACTGAAAGATCCTACCTTACTCCAGTTTTCCTGATAACTCTAGCAGTTCTAAGATACAGTAAGTGCAGCCATTCCTTCCACTCTGTCATCTGATGGCAACTGTCTATGCTGTAAAGATACAAGATGTGTAGCATCTGAAACAATGGATACCCAAAGCCTGTGCTAGCGTTCCTTCAGCAGTGTTGCTATCAGTGTGTCAAGAGTGGGAGAAGAGGGTTCCATTGACAATCCAACACATTGGGTAGCACTTATAAAGTTATGCTGCAACCAAGAAAACCGTTGTTTTTCTTGTGAAAAGACCCTGTACCCACGGAAAAGTTGGATCCAAAATGGCCAACTACAAAATAGCCACCATGGCCAACACCCATCTTGAAAAGTTCCACCTCTCTCATTAACTAATATGCCACAAACAGGAAGTTGATATCACCAACCATTCCCATTTCATTTAGGTGTGTCCATAGAAATGGCCCATCCTGTATATTTCTATACACAGTGAAACTTCTCCAAAAGGCCTCCTCTTTGAGACGACCCCTCCCTAAAAAACTAATAATTTTTTTTCATTTTTTCTTGCTATTATACTTTATGGAAGCTGCCACCTATCTGCAGACCACCTCTTTCCTGTGTGTACAGGGTCTAATAGCCTTTCATTAGAATTGATGGGGAGCCTGAGCTCTGTCTTTATTTGTGCATATAAACTTTCATACATACACAATTCAGCTATATTTCAAGTTTAACACCCCCCCCCCCCCTTGTTCTACATACCATTCCTGGGTCAATGTGCAGAGACTTTTTCTTTGTAATTGGATGACTTGAAGCATTTGATGCTTTTGACTCTAAGTCCTGGAGTTTTCGTCATGCTGCTGGGACTTCTATTCTCCTGCACTTGGCAGGCTACTGATCAGGTGCGCGCATGTCTCCTAGTTCACCTCCCAACAAGATCCACCCACCGTCTACTCCTCTCCATCTACAGAAACATATTGTCATGGCAACCAATACAAACAAAGGTAGGTAACACAGCAAGGGGGACAAGGTAAAACCCCTGCTATCAGGCAGCAGATAGCTAATAAGTCTAAATTAGAGAATTGCTTGTTTTAGCGCAATGCAGAGCTAGACGAAAGAGCTTGTGAAGATTTTCTCTATTCCATACACAACATATGGTTAAGGACAGGACGCTTAACACTAGCTTTTTACAGAATGAGTAAATATTTAACTTGATAATTCATCTGTAAGGAGATAACTCTTTCATTTTCAGACTTAAAGGAAATCTACCCTTAAAATCAAGCATGATAAACCAGGGCCACTTACTCATAGATCCAGACACAGTGTCTGTGGTTATCTTCAACTTGTTATTCATGTCCTCTTTATAAAATTAAGTTTCTAAAATAATTCTAATGAGCCTGAGGGGCTCTGGTGGTTTCCAGAGCCAGTCAGTGCTGCAGTTTCACGGTTTAAAACGAGCAGAGCATGTCTCCACCTCCCACTACTCTTCTCCTCCCTCTGCCTAATCTAGCAGCATTTGGGTGCACGGGGGCAGGAGACCTACTCTGCTTTTTGCAACAGTGAGTGAATAGACATCACCGAGGGGCTCTGGAAACACCCCCAGAGCCCCCCAGACTAATTTGCATAATTTAAAATGTTTATTTTAGAAGGAAGGATACCACAGTCACAGTGCCTGGAAGTGTCCCTGGTTTATCATGATAGATTTTGATGTTGTACACACTGCAAAAAGCAGGGCGAAAGGAATGAGAAAAAAACCCATTTTTGCTAAATAAATTATTTTACTAATCCATTTGGGAGCATGTCCAGGGGCTTTAGCCTGCAGATGTATATAACTGGCATGTCAATAATGTCTGCTAGTGAAAGACCAATATAGATAGCTAACCAAACTTCCATTTACTGCAGTAGTATTGTAATAAATGGTTTGAAAAAAAAAGAAACTTAAAAATAATGAAAACCTAAGTTTAAATCCCCCCTTTCCCTGAACTGTAGTCATACAGTCCGCAAATGGTAGCAATGGAAACATCATCTCATCCTGCAAAAATGACACCTTACACAGGTCCATACACCAAAGAATGAAAAACTTATTGACATCAGAATGAAGAATTCTTTTTTACACAAAAGAGATTTTATTTTTTCAAATCTATTAAAGCATAATAAAACCCATGTAAACTTGCTATCTCCATGATTGTACCAACACAAAGAATATAGAGGTTGGTATGTAACAGAAACTGTATATAAGCAATAAGCAACATAAAAATGTAATAGCAATGAAAATGTATACATTAAAATGAACTGCTAAATAAAATTGTCAGAAGTGTTTTAAGAGCAAAACTCTTGGATTTTCCAAGAAATGTAATTTAACCCCTTCCCGACATTTGACGTACTATTACTGCATGGCGGGAGGTGCGTTCCCGCAAAATGCTGTAATAGTACGTCAAGCTTCTGGCGCCGGCTCCTGAACGGGCCGGCGCCAGAAGCTGCGGGTGTCGGCTGTATATTATAGCCAACACCCGCCTCTAACACCCGCGATCCTAGATTTCTCCGATCGCGTGTGTTAACTGGAGGGGGCATTTAGCTGGAATCGGTCAACCATCCAACCCCCCCGCGCGGCGCTTACCGGGGGGGGGGGGGGC